>JAHZMZ010000756.1:0-22655 GCA_027743805.1 Lepidocyrtoides sp. E14
ATGGCTTTTGGGTCACGTACTTACTTTTGTAGTAATAAAAAAAGTAAGTTTACGAAGAACTACTCAATAAAATAGCGATACATATTATGTGTGCGTGTCTATTTTATTCCTTATTCGTTTCCCTTTACCTCGTCGCACACATACGAAAGAAACTATATTATTTGGGTAGTTAGTTTGCTGAAAGAATAAAAAAGTGAAAGTGCCATGTGGTCATGGCCATAATAATAAAAAGCATCAAGTCCATTAAATTTCTCTTTTAAAAACGTATTGAAAATATTGGGAGATTTTGAAAAAAGTCATAAATTCAGTTGGCGTTACTCTATTCTTGTAAGGAGAAGACACGACATCGACACGACGACCTCTATAGTAATAGCAATAATAATAATAGATAGGGTTGGTCAATAAAATGTCCACTGGGATTTTCCCCAAGTTTACGTTTGGGTGAAAACGGATAAAAAAAGTAAATGTGGCAATAAGTGGTCAGTAAGGTATGCAAAAAAAATAATGTTCAAGTTGAAACTATATTTCCAAAGCGGACAATGGGCAGTGGTAATATTGACGTTTTCCGTGGACGATTGTGTAACCGGTCATAAATATGACCTGTGTAGAATTAGGCGCTTCTACATGTACAGTAGTGACATGATGATATAGAAAAGAGCACGCCTTGGTGAGCATTTTCCTCCACCATAGCTTTATATTCTTCAGAACGATGATGACCTCTTTCCTCTTCTAGTTGAGCAGGTTTTCTTTTTCCATCTCTTCAATAAAACCAACCAACCAGTTTAACTTGTATAAACTCTGCTGCTGCTACTGCTAAACTGTCTACGTTACTGCTGCACACACACACACACACACACTATCATACTACATTTGTATGTAATATACATGGCTGTAATAATAATGGTACTGACCCAAAGTCAATGGACTGGAAATCCTTATGTGACCATTTGTTTTGAGTAAAATAGAGAAGGAAATAACGCTTGTCGGTTTTTGCTTTTTGTCCTTCCTTTTTTTGTCTTTTCTCCCATTCTATTCTTCTCTCCACTTTTCATTCAAAGCGTGTGGAATTTCGGGGAGAGAAAGAAAGCATAAAGTCATGTGAAGTCACCTGTTCCCAAGGGAATAGAGCAGCACGAAGCGACGGACGGCGAACAGCAAGGAAATAATATCCTTCTATAGTGTACGCACACTACCGTAGAAAAGCAAAATTCATATATTGTATGTTACTTGGTAGGCATGTATGTATGCTTTTTATTTCCACTACCACCAAAATTGTCATTAAAAGTGTATAACTATCTGATGCTGAACAAGTAAAATCTACTATTACCACTACTGAATAGGTGAAGAGAGAGACAGAGAGGAAATGGAGATGTAGAAAAGGCAAACTTATTTCTTCTTTGGTTGGTGATGTGGTGGTATGCTTAGCAGAGAAAATGATGATGATATCAAAAATAAAGCTTTAGAAACACTATTCGCCGTCCCCGCTAGATTTACTTTTTTCGGTAGTTGCTTGGTTAAAGTTGGTTAGTTTGTGCTTCCGAGTAGCTAAAGTCATGCTTCTGTCTAAGTAAGGCATATACAAGGGAGATGCAGTAAAGGAAAAACGATACTAGAGAAGGAGAGCGGGAGAGAGAAAGAGAAGCATAAGAACAACCGTCATTAATAAACTCCAAATAATTCTTTCCTCTTCTCTGTCTGCTTTTTCTGCATGGTCGTGTGTTGGTTCTTGGTTTTTGGTCTTGGTGTGAAAATGAAATCTACATCCGCTTCGTCTACTGTTGCCTGGAGAAGTATATACATCTTTGAGGTAGCGACGCGGGGCTCATTAAGATTATAATATATAGGTGTATTATGAAATATAAATTATACTTTAGTGGTAGTTGTAGGCGGTCTCATTTCCTTATATTTCCTTTGCGAGTCTCATACCTAAGCTCTCTCATTGAATACCTAATAAGCAGGGATTTTAAACAGAATAATATCTATAAATTATGAGTGACAGCAAAAAAACACTGCATATTACGCTAGGCCTAAGATAATTTCTTTTTCAATGTCACTGTCTTGAAAGTTGAATGATGATAGTGATGAAGTGATAGGCACGCTGCAATGAAGAATACAAATTGAGTGACTTTTTGAAGAACTGAACTTTACTGAACATTAGTACAAATATTACAGCATTATTTTGCTTACTTCTTCATCAACGAATCTATTCATTTTAATATTTAATACAACATGCGTTATGCTCGTCATAGATAAGCCATAGCCATGTATTGGTTATTTGGAACTTCCATATCGGAATAAAAGTTTAACTTACGAAAATTTGAATATGAATGCAGTTTGTAACAAAATCATAGTTTTCCTCAGATTTTAAAAAAGTTCAAAGGCCTTTTCCCCCAATTATTGACCTTTCTTCTGTAATCGATACTTTTTAGGTACTGATAGTTGTGAGTACAGCACTGTTATTTCCTCCCTGCCAAATATTTGCCAGGTGCTAAATAGCTGACGTTGCCATACCGTAGTTTATTTGTTCTGTTTTTTTTAAATAAAAAAATGTTTATCTAATTTCATTTGCATGCTGCTGGGTTACACTCAAAGAAAATAATAAAGTACAAAAGTATGTGTAAAAAAGCAACTTTGTCGTAATAAAAACATCGACTTTTATGCAACAGCAAAAAAAAGTTACAAAAACGTATAAATTTCATCACACAGTGCCATGATCAGAGTATTATTAGGTATGTTTAATATTGCATGTTTTTGCAGAGAAGGAGAATAATAAAAAAAAATGTGATAAAATGACAACTCTATTTTTCTCACACCGGAACAACCAGGGTCAGATAAAAGAATATAATACGGTAGTAAAAGCAGCCGCCGGTTGTTATTTGTTGGCTGCAACAATACTAAGCTAAATAATACAGTAAAAGTAACAAGAATTCCGTGAAAAAAATTCATGCATTCTTCATTCATAATAATAATTTTATTGCTATACCTTTTTTATTAGTGGCATAATAAAAAAAAAGAAAAAGAAAAGCAACTTTTTATTTTATTTGTCACCATATTTGGTGGCCGTACTCCATAAGAGCTAGTGAAGAACTAAACCAAGCACATCTGTTTATATATGCATCCGGTCTTTGCATTATGAAGAAAGTGCTGTCACTAATGTCGTCCCACGTTGCTTCATATAAACCGTAAAATATCTAATTCCACCAGGATAATTTATTAATACATGCGTCATAACACATTTTATGCTCAAGAAATAAACCCGGGCAATTGTAACAATACGTACGACGATATTATGTATTGCATATTATTTGGCAAACCTTGCATGTTACAGTTTTTCCTTTAATGTTCCAACACTTTTTCATTTCAAATACGTTTCTCAGAATGGTGATGACGATGACATGACAAAAAAGTATTTTGTGTCAATATCAAATGTTGAATGCATCCCACTCTCCTTCGTAAGTAAGCAACGAAAGGTGGAATTAATACTCTACACGTTTCTCATTTCATATATAGTGTTCGTATTTCCTAGAAAAACTTTTATTCTGCTTTGCAAGCTAATAATAATATAGCCATGCTTAAAAAATAAAGAACCTCTTACCTGCCTTATTTTCTCTTTCCTTCTTCTTCTTTTCTTATTTGAAACTTTTATGACGAGACTTGTGGTAAAAGGTGGTGTGCTAATCGATAACTGTCACAAGACATGCCACAAAATTTTAAACACTCAGACACTGAACTACACTTGCACAAAAAATATGTGGACTTTCTATTTCGTTTTCAAAATTTGTCTTGCAGTAAGCTTTTAGTATATAGTATATAGTGACGTAATGATAAATTCTTTTTATGAATGTTAGATCAAAATCTTAATCATAATCATAATGCATCACCCAATTCAATTTTGTGTTTACTTTAATAGTATGTTGTATTTAAAGTGCAAAAACATTGATATGCGAGGAGATATTCTTTTTTCAGACTTAGCACACTACTACTAAATAAACCGGACTGTAGAAAGTATGCCAATTGAAGTTGATAGATAGCAGACGCATTTATATAGGTATCAAGGTGTCCTCTATTTATTAGACTACATTCATTTTTCACTTTGTTCACATGATGGGAAGAATCCCGCAGAGTTGGGGTTCGTTGCGGTGTTTTATTTGCGATAGAACATTTCATGTAGCAGAAGAAAATGACAAAAATATTTCCCCTTTTTCCTAGTCGAGTCACACAAGAGTATAGTATACGACTGGATCTTGCTCGGTGCAGCTGTTTTAGTTTTTTTTTTGCACAACACTTTACTCAACGTACTAAAAACCTCAATCGGAAAGTACATGTGTTTTTTAGGTGCAGAAAGTACTGCTGCTATTAAAGCGATTTCACAGTTGGAGCGCACATCATCACTACCATATCATCCTTTACACAAGCATCTCACTCTAAAAAATGTTTGCCCTCGAATCCTGTAAAACGGCCAAAAAAAGTCTTTGCCTCCTCTTCTTTCGCCACTGCTGCTTCTTTATCTGGTTTCAGCATGAAAATGTTTTGCCACTGACATTTTGAGATAACCGTAAAACAAGATTTCAAAAACAGATTTTCCCCCATAAAACAGTAGTAATCCCAGTTGTCATTGTCTTGAAAAATCGTACAAGAACAAAAAAACAAAGTTTTGCATTACAATGTTGTAGTTGGCCGTTCTCTTATTACTTTCACTGAACACTTTAAAACCGCTTAAAACCAGGTTTAAAGAAACTCACAAGTGGTACTTGCATGACCTAAAATGTACGGTTGGTCAGGTAGCACCTGTTTACCAAATCGCCGGTATGAACATTTAGCTGTCGCTGCACTTTCTTTTTAGTTTGTGTATTCCCATCATGTATAGTGTAATCGGTGAAAATGGAAGAGGGATTTTCTTTCCATTAAATGACACCACCGAACCGTTATGAATTCAATCAAATTTTCATGCAAATTATTGCATATTTGGTGTGTAAAAACTATCCAAGAAGAATAAATGCATTGAGAATGTTCATGTTGTTTTTCCTCTCAATTTCTCCCAAACAGGTCAGTGACCAAACTGGAACAACGATACGTTGGCCTTTGTTCGTCCTTTCTCTGTATGTGTGTCTGAAGAGAAGGGCAGAGTGAAACTGACGTAGAATCCAAGAAAGAAGACCAAGAGGAGTGGGTTTTTGGGAGTTGGGAAAGGAAAAAAGCAAAGCAGCAAGTCTAGCAGAATTTTTTTTAACCGTATATGCTATATAGATTGCATTGGTTTGGTTTGGTAAAGCGAAATATCCACTTTTTTAAGGTAAAGCCCTGGGTTCTCTGCCACGTATTTTGCTTTGCTTCTCCTTGCTTTCCAACTCAACTCAACTGAATAACGAAGTAGAAGAACAGACGAGAATTGTCGTGTCGGGAGGACTTGTATGGATTTTCTCGTTTATACAATATAGCACAAGTAGTGCTGTTGCTGTCTGTGGATTGCCAGTGTTGACGATGAGAAAACTGTTTGCCAGCCTGCATCCATGCCCTTTCCTTCTCTGACTGGCACGTCTTTCCTTTTGCTTCCTTGCTGGCTTGGCTTGTTGCTAGCTTAAAATCTAGAGACTAGAGGGGTCTTTCGTACATTCATGTACCTACTCATATAACCGATTTATAACGACTTTCAAAAACCGTTGCTTCCACATGTATGTTTTATCCATTTCTACTATACTCCAAGTATGTATAGGCATGTAGGTATGTGAGTGATAATATACATGGATTGTATGTACCCCGTTCCCTGTATAAACATACATACATCTTCTGTGTTAAAAAGGAAAGTGGGAGAAAAGCAGGAGCAGCAGAACCAGTGCCAAGAGCGATGAAAAGAGACTTTCTTCTGCCTGCTGCTGTATACAGTGTTTACTAATTCCACCCCACCACTAAGAAGCAAGCATACACACATGCAATATAGTACCATTATCATTATTTATTATTACCGTAAAAACTTTAACTGCAATGAGGGTTATACTATACTTAATATTTTGTGAATAAATAAAAAGAAAAAGAATGTTTTTTTCTAAAGACATGTAAACGGTGGTATTTGCCAAACTGTTCAAACTTTAGTTTTGGCTTTCAATCAGGTTTTTATTAGAAAATTTACGGTGTGGGACATTATTATTACCACTAGTACAGCATATTGATGCTACCACTACTATGCCTCGTACAACACATGCTTAACACATTAAAATGGAGACAAGCGAATCAGTAAAGCTTGGAAAGGTGTGTGCAATGCAAGATGCAAGTGTATAAACTTATAAAATCTATTAAAATGGGTAGCATTTTTCAGTTTTCTTTACTTTTGTAATTTGCAGACACTACATGTTAAGGACTACAATTTATAGGCTAAATGCAATATTGCCATGCATAGATTTTTAACTATTATTCATTTGGAATGAAAATATGTAATTAGGTATTGGGTTCGGTTGGGTGTCGTAGGCGGTTTGTCACTTTGTTCTTTCATGATGTTTATTAATGCAAAATTTGAAGGCTCTCAGCGGACATGTTTAGTACTGAAATTTTGACATCCCAGCCCGGGAACTTTGGTTTGCCTTTCTGGAAGGAATGCTTAACTGGCTATCTTTCATGTCAAATCTCAGGGTACTGAATATTTAAACTACACGGGTAGTAATGCTGACGACTTGTCGGAAGAAGACGTCATCTTGCTTAAAAAAATGATTGGAAGACACCATGACCCCCTTTAGAACATTTGCAGTACCTCAGAATAAACAATGTGGTTACTTAATGGAAGCAGCAAAAACCTGGTATGGAAACAGTCGCAAAACCTGCGACCGGAAAAAGTTTATTGTGAGATTACTTCATCTCATGATTTGTAATAATATTTATCTCCCTAACACTTAGAAAATGCATTTCCCAATGTGCGTAAATTGCATATTAGTCTCATTCACTTTAATTTTGACGTACATATGCCCATCACCAAAATTATATTGCTTTTTGCGTATCTATTGAGACTGAATGACTGACAATAACTGAACATGGGTCGTATAGGCCCTTTGTTAAGTATGTCTGGGTTTCTGTTCCAGGCAATTTCTATTGATTACTCCAATTTCAATGAGCTAATTAGTCGAAATCCACATGTTATACAATGTTGTAGTTAACAAATATGACTAGGGCTACAACATAATTGAAGGAGACGTTGCCCAACGAGCAGCAGCTCCTCGCGAACCTGAAGACGCTCTGCATCCGAACTTTCTGTCCTTGAGCAGTTACTCATTTTGGAGAAGTCTGATGTTGCATCTCGTTCCGAAGCTTAAGGAATCGTGACTTACTACTTTTATTCTCCCTTAGAAAAAATCATAACTTTTAACCATAACTTACAACAAAATAATGTTACCCCTGTTTTTGTACTGTTACAATCTGGCCCCCATTGCAATCATTCTGATCCTATGGATCCAATGTTTTGTAAGTGCAATGCTATGATATTTTTGTAGATATCTGCAGTAGAGCCAATGAATGAATAAATTATATTTACTTGCAGCTCTATTAAACCCTTGTTGCTCTTTTCGAGGATTTATGAATGCTAAAGAGAAAGACGGAGGGATATTCTAGATTGAAGTCTTATTGTTTTCACCATGCATGGTTGATGATGACCCACAAAGTGTATGAGACATTTTTAAATGACATGTAATACACATTGTACGTCATCGGAATTGAGTGGGCGGTGTTGAGGTATAATTGGAGAAAATATTACTCCAGCGACGCGGATATAGAATTATTTTCATTGTGCATAGTCATCGTTTTTTTACGCTGAATGTGTGAGCACATACTCATGTATGTGCACAAGAGACGGGAGGTCATGAATAGAAAACTACTTATTTATCACGTGTGGCAATGGAAAATTATTAAAGCACTTTACATGGAGGAAGGATAGAATTCGACACATAATGAAGTGTGTATCAAACGAACCGAAATGGTTAGGAGGCTAGCAAGAAAAAATGTTAGGGAATGGAAATCATTATCAGCGTCATCATCACTACTACCAGGATGATCTAAGTGGTGACGGGGTTTATGGAGAAATCGTCGGATAGCGGAAATGGTGACAGTGACAGGACGGCCATAACATAGACATAAAATGGCCAATAGCCATTATCCTGTCTTGAAATGCTTCGATGCAGGCCAAAACTGATGAAAGTGAAAATAGGTAGTTTTATCCCGATCTGAGAATAATGCTCTTTTACAATGCATGTACCATTTATGAAGTGCGGCACACGCACAGACTGTTCTTGTGTCCAGTGGAGATTTTCTCTTCATTTTTGAATGGTTGTAGCTTCAAATAGTTGTCTCTTCTAGTGTTTTCCCCTGTACATTTCACTCCATCCATACACTCCTTCAGCCACAGTGCATATTATATGTTATGCGATTTTTTCTCTCGTGGTGAATGGTGAATCTCATGCTACTCAAGAGAGGTTGTGTCGTCTATATTGGAGAAAGTGATAACTATCATCTCATCAATAGAATGAGACAGAAATAGACATTTCTCAGTGTAATGGCTCTACTTTCGGAGTATTTGAGTTTGAAAAAAAAGAATGCGAAGATAAGACAAGAAAATGATGATGTCGGCGAGTGAGCTAAACTGGCTTTATTTCATACTAAAACTATTCTCATCTGTCCCTATCCTTTGTTAGCAATATTGGTGCGAAAAGTACCATTACTAACTCTATCATTTTAAAGTAAAGGATTGGTTAGTAAAGGAAAATAAAAGACAATGACGGTCATTATTAAAGAGACTAATCATGATTCGTGAGCAAAAGTAGTAAATGGAAGGACTACTAATGAATTAATCATATTGTTCCTGAATGGTATTCTAAGCTAGTTAAAAAAAACAAAGTCTCTCCGTCCATCACTCCGATAAATCTCTAATGGTTCCAAATTTTCAATTCCGTTTTCGGCTATCGATAAGATGTACAGATTTCAATCAGTGGCAAATCAGATTTTCTACATATCTATAAGGTTGAAGGTGTTGCCACATTTGATGGGATAGCTTTAAAGCGTACTGGTGGTATAATGATGTTTTGAATTTTGTCAATATTTACAGCATAATCAAACTCAAAAAAGCGAGATTACATGTCTTCTCCCAGTGTGTTTGCATGAAATCATAACATCATCATCACTCCCACATTCTCTCTTAACTCGTCACTAGTTCAACTCTAGTAAACAGTATCAACTTATGTAGCTAAATGAAAAGTAATGTGCACTTCATGATTGAACCATGGTTTCCGAAATATCAAGACTATCAAGAAAACCAGTATGATTCAACTCGAACGGATATGGCGTGGTAAAGGATAGTCACCATCTCATCACCAACATCTTCGCCATGTTTGCTGAAATTTTCTACTGGAGAACGAAATAAATTGACTGCTCTGCTTACTGCTTATGGTTGCATTAACACGATCCATCTATTTTGCCTACTATTCACTACATTATCATCACTGCCGCTCTTTATCCCTTATTTTGGAGGAGTGTGAAGGAGATGAGACTAGAGCCGGGGAAAGTGTGAAAATGAAAATGAAAAATGCTTTCATATTATCTCGTGCCAAGAAAACAGAGAATGGGTGTTTCTTTCCAAGTTTCTGCTGCTACATATTTAGACTCGACTCAAACAAAGAATTAAACGTTTCAACTGAAAATATTATTTTTATGTATAATAATAAAAACTGAAGTCTTGTTGGAGGATAAGGAAGAACTACATATCACTTCCCATAATGTTCAAAAATGTAATTATATTACGGAGAGTATTTTTCTCTAACTGGTACCATATTCCTAGACAAAATTTTTTTTAAACCAATTTTTTAAACATGTTCTTGCCAAAAATTCTTCTAATAATGCTGCTGAGCTAGCGAGCAAGACTTTACACAGACACGCCAGGAAATTTTTTTAACGATTGCAATTAAATAAATACCTCTCTTCAATATCTCCTAATATTTCTGTAATGACAACAAATTGTCGTTAATTTTACCTAAAGAACGGGCATTATCTCACATATCTCATGCAAGTGCAAGAATTTATTGGGGACATGGATAAAATATTAGTATTTATAAAGTAAATTTAAATTTAAAAAATGCTTATAGTAAATTACGGCATCTTTGAATTTTGCTGCAGATGAAATGAAAAGGTCAACGCAATCAAAATAAAATGGCTATTTACATTTTTGCACCTCAACAGACAGCAATTCGACTTCAAATGACTCAATCAATGGAGAAATTAAACACAGTCATAATATTCATGAGCACTCCACAGTACTTTTAAAATATTTCACTCAAAGTCAAAGGCACATTTAGGATGACCATAGCGCAAGCTCTTTAAACTCTTCCTCATCTGGGTCTATCACAGCACTTTTGTGTTCAACTATAAACATGAAGCAACCGCATTAAAAGGCACACTCATATGGCTACGGTGCATGCAAGTGAGTCAAGTCATAATGGTTATTTTTAAACGTTTGTACTTTTTCAAGTTAAATAATTGTTAAAAGGTTTATACTGGCAAATATTTTTACTTACGTTTCGTGTACTCTTGTTGCACTGAGCTTGAAGTACCAGGTTTTGAATATTCACCATTATCCATGGTCTCCTTTACCGCTAACTTAGCATCATCAGTAATTTTAATTTCCTTATCATCGACATCTACATGAAGCAATGCTTTGTCAAGTTCTTCCTGTTCCAACTCCTCCAACTCCTTTTCCAGATCGGCATAGTCAACAGAATCGCTCATTCTCCCTATGGGATTTGCGATGGCGTCGGCAGTTTCATGTGATGCTTCTAACTGCTCGTTTACTTCATCCATTATATCGAGAACTTTGTCTGCAGTACTGAAGTTGTAAAATCTTTCAATAAAGCTATGTTTTTCACAGTGAGAGAGAATAACTGTTCATATTTATGTTGAAACTTAATAATATAGTTTATACACAATTTTATGCGCATTCTTCAGAACAGTTGCAGCATCTTTCATCGCCCCAAGAACCTGCAAGTTATTACGAGCAGCTTCCAACGCTTCACGCTGCAATTCAATTGTTGTAAGAGTTCCATCAACTCTTTTCAGCTCTTCTTCTAACCGCTTCTTGCGCTTTAAAGCCATAAGAGCAGCTCGTTTATTCTTTTTCCCAAATTTGCGAGCCTGGGCCAGTTGCTCCTCAATTTTGCTTTCTAAATGAGTCTGCTTCTTTTGCAGCAACTCTTCCATTCCTCGCAGTCGATCCAACGTTTCCTTATTCTTGCTATTTGATGCAGCACTAATTGCTGACCCAGGGATTGAATTGCTATCCTTTCGGCTGCCGAAGAGCTTTTTGAACGAAAACTTCATTCCCTTCATTTTCAACTTGAATTTTTACTAGCTTTTGAAATCAATTTAATAAATAATTATTCCATTATATTTTTTATGATATGAAGACGTAAGTGGACTTCTCTACTCAAAAGGCATTTTTAGAAGATGCGTATAATTTAATGTAACGATGAACGGCGTAATTTACACTAGAAAATAAAAAGGAGCAACATTCAAAAATATGGAAGATATAAGTGCTTTATTTAAGGATCCACCAATCTCCATGCCGTTTGAAAAACTTAATTTTTTAGGGAAAAACTGATTCGTCTATGCACCAGCGGTTGTATGATTAGTGCGATAAGTGTATTAACAGTTTTTTCCCTCCGATCATCTCTCTCTCTCTACCATATTTTTTCAAAACATTTACTGGCATGGCTTAATTGTGTTAATGTCTACGATGTAATTAAATGCAAATACTTACACACTGCAGTACAGTTTACATTTAATAATAGTAATAATGGTAAGTTGTTAGAAACCTAACCAAACCATGATTTGCAATTTCAGGTTCTCGGGTCTTAATAACCATCGGGAATAATTAAAGTGGTACCGTCATTTTGTGTAAACTTACAATTACCAATGGATTGATTTTGCTACAGCAGGGAAAGTTTTTACACAATTTCATCCACTGTTGCCCGTGCTAATTGCATCTTTTCCCTCTGTTGGTTCCTTACGCAAAAAGTTCACTAGGATAGACCATCCAGTATCCAGAACCCAGAATCAAGAAGGAACAGTTGATGTAATAAGGAGAAAAAAGGAGTTTTTAGGGACGATTTTTCACAAGTGTTCCTAAAAAATAGTCTTTGTGTCAACTTTTGAAGTTTCACTTTTTAGAACCATTTTTACACTTTTTTGCTCTACCCAGCTCCCTTCAACCACTTTTTTGGTCTACCGGCAAGGGTATATAAAATACATAGGTACTTTACTCACTCTCCTCTGCACTGTTGAATGTTGAGTTGAGTGGGAGTGCGTGAAAAAAATGGGAATCACTTGAGGCAGCTTAAGTAAATGATGATATGCTGGAGGAAAAAATGGGCAAAATACTTTCACTCACTCACGAACAATAAGAAAATCCCTTAAAATGATGATGTGAATATGGCTTAAAGGAAAAGAGGAAGTTTAAGGAAGGAAGGGAAGGGGAATAAGATTGTCTTTTGTTGGTTTTACTTACTCCACTCCAACCACCGTTCAAATGGAAGAAATAAAATGATGGGGATGTAAGCTTATTTCCTCATGTGAAACAATTTCTATTTTTATATGGCAATGGAGCTGGAAAAATAGCGAATAATAATAATATGATTCCATCATCGTATATATAAGATGAGATGATCTTGATGATTTGATTATGTGGAACTACTACTATACATGAAAAAGAATAAAAAAATAAATGGTAGGAATGGAAAAATAGCGAATAATAATAATATGATTCCATCATCGTATATATAAGATGAGATGATCTTGATGATTTGATTATGTGGAACTACTACTATACATGAAAAAGAATAAAAACATAAATGGTAGGAGGGAAAAAAAGTTTACGTGTAACACTTGAAAAAAATGTGGAAATGTCTAAAACGAAAATGTTCTATTCAGATGGATAAAAAAAGGTGGAAACTTTGGTTAAACAGGGTTTAAAATTGGGCTGGTTCAAACATTTATCCGTCTTGGGATTTGGTGGCCGAAAGGAGTAAAAATGATAAGGTATACATATGCATTGTGTGGACCAAGGAGGGATACATTATGTTTGGGATGTTTTCTTCCTAGGTTTTGCCACTGAAAATGGTTAGTAAAAATGTCTTGCGATAACAATAAATGGGAATAGTCTCAGAAACGCAATACAAGAATCTTCTGGGAGGATGATTCTTAACAAACTTAATCCATATCCAAACAAAGTGTTGTTCGAAAGATTTTTTACTTTTTCTCAGGTAGGTTGTTTGTTTGTTTCTTTAAAAAGTAAATATTCAACGTAAAACGTAAGTACAAGATACATAATATTTATTTACATGTAGAATATACCCAGTTTTAGCTGTGGATGTATTTTTGTTAGTGATTCAAGAGCTAAGGGTATGCTCAAGAATCAGGCACTTTGCTTTGATAAATAAATTTAAAGAGAAGAAGAAATGATGGAGGGATAATGTTATAAAAATGAAAGTTTGTGCCATTACTGTATCAGCTTACTTAAGTTTGTCGAAATGTATTTAGATTTCTTATTCAATAACACGAGTTGCCTCTTATCGACGGTTGTAAGATGAATTAGCTGATTTATGTTTTTGTTGAAATTATGATAAAGCAGAATTTTTATGCTAAAACGAAAAAATACTAAGAACTGTGGAAAATGGTGGGTCACGTCTTGCATACAGTATTGAATATATGATGGACACTTTTTCTTTAGAAATACTTCAAATTTACATCAAAGCAAAATAATTTTTTTTGTCCTTTTCGATGTAAAAATTTGTTTTTGTTTCAGGTTTGCATGTATTTGGTGGATGTAGTGATGTTAAATAATGTCTTATAAAAGTTCCCATTTATTTATTGGTAATGCACTTGTGTATTTACAGTTGAGAAACTTGATTTGAAGTATGATTCTCACGTATTCATGAATTCGTATGAATACAATATATACATGTTACCTCTGTGTATGTAGCTATTAGCTATACTTATATGGGTACATTGATACTTCATATCATTTGATTGTATGCACTACACAGTGCTGACAGTACAGGAAGAGCAATAAAACTCACTAATAATCCTAACTGTCAACTAAATTGAAAATTATAAAATATCAAAACAAGTATTTTCTAAAGAAATTTAAAGTACCCTTTTTTTTGATTATGAACAAGTTCTCCAAATCAAAGTTAATCTTCCAATTCACCTGAATAAATTACTATCATTTCAAAAATTTACAAACAAAAACTAAAATCGCTGTAATATGTAATATAGTAAATACCGAAGTATCACAGATGCCGGAAATTAAGGCTAACTTGGGACAAGTGAATAGTACCATCCATACTCCTTTCCAGCCACTTTTCTACAGAGAGGAGAATCTCTTCTATGCTTTTACACGTTCCTTATTCTTATTGCCAAACTGATATATCGCTACCATTTCAGTATACCAGCCACATTCCACAGGGCAGTCAGGCGACAGTTGCACATTTTTCATACGCATCTTTAATGAGATCCCATGCTGTTTTTTACCACCACACCACCGCCTATATATTTTTTCTTTAAATGGACATATACAAGAATCTTAACGTTTTTATAAAAACTTTTTTTTCAAACCGCAAAGCACCCCATCATCATCTTCCACTTTCCTTCCTTCTTCTTTCCCTCATTTCCGCCACTACTACTACCACCACAGCTTTCCTGCCTCTATGCAGCTATCATCATCGTTTTCACATGAATAAATGGACAGTTGAAGCAGCAATGGCGGTTCTGTCTTCTGTGGTCGTCGCTCCCTTTTCCCCAACAAAATGTGCTTGCTAAAGGGAAAGTTTTCCTAAAGAATTTTGGGTGGTAAAACCAAACTACTGAAATTCCATGATACCATGCTGCTTTCCTTTCTCTCTCCAGAATAACATCTGCTTTTTGGCCATGTATGGTATGAAAAGCTTCTGTATGTATCTCATCTGTCATGCATAAAAAACACGAGAAATATTGGACACGATGATGGCCTTTAAACGGAATAAATAAGTTTGAAGATGTGGAGGAGGAGTAGAATACGGCTAGTTAGGTGGACGCAGTGAGAAAACATTCCCGTTTGCTACTTTACTTTCTTTACGACAGTGGCCTACGTATTGCCGAGAAAAGTGAAAGAGAATAACAGAACTTTCTTTGAAGAAGTGCCGTTAAATTTGGCTGGGCTGCATTGTATGAAAATTCTTGGACGTTGAAAAGGCGAGTGGCCAGCCAAGAAGATCATAATTTCATTGGGTATTATTGTTCCCTCTGTAGTCACATATAGAATACGGTTGCTGTCTACAAAATGGAAAACCTATTGTTTAGAAAGTTAAGTTGGGTCATCATAATGGCTGTTTGGTAATTTTTCTTCACCCCCCAGGCTATCTTTGTAAAATCTCATACAATAAGACTTTGCTCGAATTTATTGCTAAAACCGAAGAGCAAGAAAGAAAAGTTATTTGACTATGTATGTCCGATCTGATAAAGGAGATATGGTAAATATAAATTGCTATATTGATAATACTGGCAATGGGGAAGTAGAATATACATATCTGCTTCACATTGGTACATGACTTGATAAGGTTTATGTTGTTATGGTGTTGACTATTTACATATTTATTAATGATAAGTGATAACAATATAAGATTACTATTCATAATATTAACATGGCTGAAACAGTGCAATAGCTACATACAACTCACAGGGTCTAGGACTGTTTTAGTGTTTCCGTTCCTATTTTTCTGTACACTCAATTACGCGGAATAATTTTCAGATGGCCTTGTTTAATAGGACTATTTTTACAGACCAATTTTTGGTCAAATACTTTTATTTCATATCTATCAACGACATGCATGTATATGTACATCCAAACTCATTTACTACCCAAAAATAGTCCTGTCGCGATAACTTGGTCTTGTAGAAAAATAGTCAGACATATTGCTTAAATCAGTGCTCGATCACCTTTTGCAATGTAACAGAGAGAGGATATTTGGCAAAACCCTGATGGATGCATAAGAGGTTAAACAAGAACACTTAAAAAATAAAAACATTATGTAAACACGCAAGAAACTATGCACATAATATGTACATAGTTTCTTATCAATCAATTTGTCATCGTCCATCAATCAATCACTGCTTTTCAGTCTTCTTGACGCACATTTTAACTACTACAGGATTAAAAATATAGTCAGTTGTATACGCATGAACATCTATCAGTGAAACGAATCAATGTAAGAGATACGTCCAATAAGCCATTTTTCCTTCATCGGACTACGAAAAGATAAAGCATTTTCACGAGTTTCACATATAAACGTAATGAAAAGTCGCTGCTGTCACAAATCATGACTCACGATAGAAATAGTCCCCTACAATGGCTCCAATTCCAATGTCAGCAAAATTCTCTACTTAGATTAAAGTAAACACACTAAACTGATTGATGTTCCTATGGAAAATCAAATTATTGATTAATGATGGACGTCTGTCCAAAATAATATTTCCAAAGGGTATCAAATATACAGTTTAGTGTGTTTAGGTTGAAACTATTTGCAAGTACATTACAACCAGCGCGATTAAAAATTCCATAGATACATCTACATATTACATAGGAAGGCGTGCGGCGGTGCTGGGTACATTTTAAAAATAAACAAACTTTTTTTAGTGGACCTCCACTAATTATATTTGCATGCTGGTAATTCTAACTATTTCTAACACTATGTAGTTAATAAACATAACCTAACGAAACGTAGCAATTCAAAGCTCAGTAGTAACATGCCTGCAGACTCAATTTTCTAAACACGGTGGAAGCAATGACCAAAAGGACCTTTCACAACGCAATAAAATAAGATCCATCGATTGTTATCTACCGTCTCTCTCTACTGATTATGATGATGCAGTCAGAGACGAACCAGATATCTGCTGACTGGCTATTTGCTGTATAAATTGGTTTTATTTTTGTATGTATGTGTTACGCATGAAACAACAGCAGTTATGCATTGATCACTTTAAATAAACTTCTACAGGAATACGATTCTAATATAAATGTGTATGAATTGATGTAGCACTAGCTGGAGACAAAGAATACATGAAAAATACTGCGTAGAATTTTGGTTCTGTTTATATCTGAGTCGTCATCATAGAAATATAATTTCTAAAACAAAATGTTCCAAAAATTAATCAGCCCCTTTCTTCGCCAGACATTATGTTAGGCTTTCCTCTACTTAACTTTATAGGCATTGATTACAACCTTTGTTTGCATTGCGACTAACTGGAAAATGCATTACAATAGTCAACTTATTTTTTATATGTTGCGTTTCCGCTGCTAGGACTTTCTTAGGCTGATGGAGAAAGTAGAATACTGCGGAGTTACGTTTATGTATTTACCTTTATAAATCGCACATGAACAAAACGCCTTTACTATACTAATCCCAAGATTTCTGGACTATTTTAAGATCGGTAGGGTGATTTTACTTAACTTTTCAAGGTACCTACACGGGTACGATGTAATACCAATACTTTTATATTAGTAGTTTATATGAATACCGAATTGCAAAGAGTATATGTAGGACGCGTTGTAGTACCATCACCATCCAAATACCGAAGGTACGGAAACTTTCCACTTCTTCCTCTACCACCATCAAAGTAGATACTTTTTTTCATCCCGATGATACTACACTGTGCTGTTTTTGAACGGGAGCCAAATAGCTTCTTAAGAAAATTGTCTAATTTCTCAGTTTTAGTTACTCACAACTTGTGAGTCACAAGTATTTACATGCTATTAAAATAAAATGTTCTTTTATTTTTCCAATTTATTCATCACTCTAAGGATTGCTGGAAGGAAACAATCATCATTATTCTCATCATCATCACCATCATCACTCTCAAGTTAAATGCTATAATTCTCCACTACTGTCTTGTTTTTGTGTGCACCCTCATTCTCCCAACTCTTGTTTTTTCTTCCTTTTTTTCCTTGTTGTTTTGATCATTTTAGCTCTCCACTCAAATGAGATGCTTTTGAATCTCTCTGCAAAAAAATAAAGTGTTTGCCAAAAAATCCTTTCTCCGTATTTCCTCACCCACTTTACTTTTACTTTCTTGATGCTTTCTTTCTTTCATGCAATGGCACTTCAAATATAATTCTCATAATATTCTCTTGTTTCGTGTCTGTCTGGTAATAACATTAATTCCCAGAAGAGCGACACACATTACATTATTATTCTCTCTAATAGCGATATATTTAGCTACTAAGCGAAGCTAGCAAACGCAAAGTACTAACATTATTATCATAAATGCATATAAATACTAAGATATGGATAGAGCAAATAGCAAACGGACGACGGACGGATTGGGAATGTGATTAAATGGGAAAATAGTTTGCTCTAGATCCTCCTGTCTGTCTGGATAATAATGTTATTAAAAGGCTGCGAAAAAAATATAATGCCTAAAGTGAGGGGATGCGGAAAATGAAGAAAAAGGAAACAGGCTCCTGTTACTGTTGTTGTCCCTTTTCTTCTGCATCCTAAAAACGTAGTAAAAAGATTAAAATCCTTTTGTTGTTGGCTCTGTCTGTTGGGCAAAAAAAATTCTTTTCTGTGTAACTGGGGAAGCTATGTGATGTGATACATAACCATACATGATAATTCTCTGAATACTCTGTAATAAAATGGATTGGGAAGTAATTACTTGTACAAATATTTATTCATTAAATTCTTGATTAAATACTGGTGACGCATCAAATAAGACAGAAATAAAAGTCCACTGCTAATAGTTCGCTGCTTCAGTGATATTTAGCAATTCGGAACCGATGCTAGAGTGAATGGGTGGATGACAGTTGACAAATGATTAAATGAAAACGAAGCAAATCTTTAATTTTTATCATTTGCTTGCATGCCACCGTTTAATTGGGGTAACGTGCTAAAGCACAAGTATGTTCTTCTTTAGTAATTGGGGTGAAGTAAGAAAATATTTCTCTTTATAACATTTTATTCATGTTAATTAATGATGATCAAGAGTGTAGTTACCGTGGCCATCTCATTTAGCAATGATATGAAGAACTCAAAAAGAAAATAACATAAAAAGTGTTTGTTTGATCAATAGAAAGGCTAGATAGGAAAGGTTTTAGAAATATCAGACAGAGCGCAACAGAGAGCTAGTAAAGTTGCAGAGCATAAGGCATAAGGTTTACTAAATTCAAGCTTAAAGAATGATTCCAATAATTATCAAGGATTTTGAATGGAATCAAAATCCAGACTGGTTATTCATCGTCGTAAATGTGAAAGGTGTTAAAATCGGAAGTACGGATATTTTGACATCGCCAAATTACCTTAAAGTTCACCACAACCCGTTCATATTTGAGTTGTTTCTTCGTGATGAGGTAGACGACGAATTGGGTGAATGTATCATTGATGAAAAGTCAGAGAAGGTTAGTTTCCGATTGAAGAAGATTGAGAGTGGTGTTAAGTGGGAGGAAGTGGAGGATAAGGGTTTGCTCAAACCGGAGAAACAGTTGAGGAGGGCACAAGCATTGGAAATTACGCAGAAACGACATGCCAAGGAAAAGGAGGATAAGCAAAGTATTAAATTTTAAATGAAGATTAATTAAAAGCGATAAGTGGCCAAGTTCGTGTCGAGAATTAAAAGAATTTCCATCTATTTCATTTTAGAAAGAAGTTTTGAGCGCAAACAGGCTACCGTTCATGATCAAATTGGATTAGATGCCCAAGCAAAGGAAAGGATAAGTAGTGTCAAAACGCTGGAAAGTCAAAAGGCCCTTGCAGCCATATCCTCATTTTCTTCTGAACAAACAAAGGAAGAAGATGACGATAAGGAAGGAAAGGAAAGAGACATTTTTGAGGAGAAAGACATCTCCAATGGCCTTGCGGAACTGCTGTTAAACAGAAACATGAGAAATTGTGAGCAAGGGCAAGGTGACCGAGAGTTTGATGAGCACAAAAATTGTGCAGTTGGTGTTCGACCAACAGTCTGTATTCCTGTAAGCTTCACACCACGACTTTTTCCTACGCCTTCTAGAGAGTCGACGCACGCTGATGAGCAAGAGGTACCCTTATTAGCAAAAATATTTGCTTATCCCAACATTAAGCCTTGTACATACTTACTGGTAACAGCATAGAAAATTTCGCATGTTCCTCATAAAATTTACTTTCTCCAGTGGCTCAAGAAGCAAACGGAAGCTAGGAAACTTAGTGGATTTGTCGATGAAGATCTTCGTCCCGAGGAAAGAAATCCCGAATGGCTCCTTGACAAAGGCCTGTACGTACATACACAGGATATAGTAAATTAGAGCTTATTCATTTTGCAATTACGTTATCAGTCAACTTGACTACCTAAATTAGATTTGTATTTTGATACAAAAAAAAACTTTTATTTCCCTCCACTGATACATTCACCGGATAACTTAGGTCACTAATGAGAACACAAAGTTATCTGGGAGCCATAAGTGCGTTTTCCCTGGGAATCCGATTGGCTCCTAAAATGGCAGAACTTTTTGTGGAACGAGCTGGAGCTCATCTTGCCATCAAAAATTATCACAGGACGGTGGAAGACTGTTCCCAGGTTAGTTTGCTCACTTTGCATACCAATACCGTATGGTTGAACACCATCTCATTTTCCTCTCTAATTACATGATCACCTTTTAAATAATTTTTATAGGGGTAATTAGTAATTACCCTAAGCTAAACCTATCATCATCATCTATATATAGCAAAATATATTATGTTTCGCTACGTTCCATTATCTACAAAAACAACAACAGATGCTTCCAAAATGCTTTAATATGAACGTAAAAACGGTTAAAAAAAATAACTTCATATAAAATCACATATTAAAATGCAGTCAGCTCTCTTGCTCGTATCACACCATCCGGATCATACACCAAGTCAATTTTTACTCTCAATCATTCTAAATGAACCTCTAAAAATTTTCTGTTCTCTATTTTCCTTTCCCCCCCACACCAACACACAAGAGATGAGATGGAAAGTTAAAATTATCTTTTTTTTTGCCTTCCTAAACCAAACCAAAGTAATAATAATAAAGCTATTCAACTTTTATAATTGCTTACTTCTCTTCCCGTCTCCCCCACAGAGATTCATTTTCCAATAAGCGTAATGGCAAAATGTGACTGTCCTTTTTAACCAAAATTACTCTATTCCCTTCATGAAAGACTGCACATAGTGTCTTACTTTATACGGTAGTTGCATATCTATCAAGTTGGATGGTACATGGAAAATATAATAATGACTATATATACATATATCCTCTTTTAGTACATACCTGCATGCTACTACCACAATCTAAGTCCTGTAAAAAAATGTATGTAGTCTGTAGTCTGTGTGTTCTGTACAAGTGCACCTTTCTCTTTTCCAGGAAAACTTTTTCATTTCTAATTACTAAATTATCATTATTATGATGATGGCACCTGCCCTTCAATTCACTAATTTTCTTTCAACTTTAAAAACTGTCAGACCATACGCTATATACACACAGGCTGCTAGATGCTACTGCTGCCAGTCTGAAATCCCTAATGACATGTTACTCTGTGGGTTCTTCTACCACACCAATGCGCTACCTATCTAACCAACTCACTAATTACGGTATATGACATTATTACTGTTACCATTATGATGGTATTCTCAGGGAACTTTCAACTTTCCCATTTAAAACCAAATAAAACATCAAGAAGAAAACTTTGCAAAGTACAGTGAACCAGGAAGATATTTAGGTGTGGTACATCTTTCCATCATCATAAGGCTTATTTAGCAGCATTACTGTCTTGCTCATTTTACCCCAAAATATATATTTTCATTTTCTTCCAAGCATTATTATTGCGTTCAAAACTTTAACCAAAAAAATAATCCCCAAAAAAGGAAGTGAATCAATATAATGTATGGATGGTTGGAAGTAAGTCTGTGGGAAACATTTTCTCGGCAAATAAGTATGTATTTAGTCTAGTCTACTCACTCATCTTTTTGTTTTCATTCTACCATGAAGCTTGTCTGTTCTTCTATACAAAATGGGTGATTCATTCATTCATTCATTCAACCTTTTGTTAGATCCTCTTTTTTCTTTTTAACACGCTGCTAATACTACACACTGGCTAGACTGTGAGAACATTAATTTATAATGGGAAGGGAGAAAAGTGTTCATCTGGAGAAAAGCGTTTTTGGCATCGAACAAAATAGAATACCTACCTATGTAGATATATTATTATTAGTATTATGGGGTTGGGCTGAAGCAGCAAAAGTAGAGCCAGAACGTCATGCTAATTTCACACACACACACACACAAGCAAGTATTCTCTCTATTCAGTCGGAAAAGTCTACAGAGACTATACAGAGAGGCTATGAGTAAAAGGCAGGAAGAGAATGAATCTTCTTCGCAGTTAGTTGGAGGGAAAAGGGTGAGCATAAAAAGGAGGAAAGAAAGAGAACAAAAGAGCTATTCAAAATGAATGGAAGGCGGTGGTGGTTAGTGGAGAGCGTAGAGCCGTTTTAATGAATGAGAGAATAGAGAATAGATGTAAAGTAAAAGATGAAAGAGAGAAAGAAGAGTATACATGAATGCATATGGCAAAAAGATATGATAAAATATTATGAATTTTTAAGTGAAGA
>JAHZMZ010000757.1:0-64173 GCA_027743805.1 Lepidocyrtoides sp. E14
CCTATAGTATGCTTCTAATAAGGATAATAAATTTGAAGGAAGAAGGTGTACTACTCTGATTGTTTGTCTTTACCATCGTCGCCAACAACATCATCATCATCATCATCAAGGAAGGGAAGGAGTAGTCGTCTGTCAGAAAGTCCTCCTAATAGCAGGAGACCTTAAAAATTTGCCATGTTTTTTGACAAAAAGGGTCCCAGGGATTCCTTATGCAAATTAACTGCTTGCAATAATTTTGCAAGCGAACGAAAGAGAATGAGTGGAGCGTGATGCCGAAATGATTGTCGTTCATGTTACTTTGCACTTACACGACACACACACACCAACTGCCACAAAATAAAAAACATTCATTCAACCGTCACATTTCATTTCACTGTAATAAATGCAAAAACCTCTTCTTAGGCAAGCAGCTACAGAGTGCAAAAAAAATCCTTTTAAAATTGTATTTTATGCATAATAATGAGAATAATATGCTTTTAAGCCACTATATTATTAATATACTTCAGTATTTTTTTTAGTCATTATTATACTACCAGCCTTTCTTGTTGTATTTTCTGTGTCTTGTGTGTATGTGTGTGTGAGAGACTTTTTTTGTTAGTTAATGTCAGAGAAGGACCAAAGGAGCAGTAATTTCTAGGCACAGAAGGCCAGTTCTACCCTTTTAGAACTAGTTCCTCCTTGAATTTGCTTTCGCACCAAAAAAAAACTTTACAGTTTATTTATACAACCAGTGTACAAAAAGCACGACGACGCGACACGAACTACAATACGACATGCAATGTAACAAAAATGAATAATAATAATCTATTTAAGTGAATGTCATTTTTACCAAAGTATTAAAAACATTTACAGTAGTAGTAGAAGTAGACTAAGTAGAGAGACTCTGTTTGTCTATGTGCATTTTTTTGCTTTTGTTATTATCACCACAAACCGTCACCAACCACCACCGCAACTTTGACAAGAAATGCAGCGGTGATGATGATGATGATGATGATGATAATCGTAAAATTAAGGTGGTGTACTGCACAGTAGTATACGTACCATGCCTAGAAATCACAAATATCTGGTGAAGTGTACTGAACAAGTACCATTCATTTATTTTGTTGCGTACAATTAGGTATTTGATGGTTTTGGTGCAGGTTGCAACTTTGTAAAGTTACCATAATTTTTATAACGATAACATCGCAGATAAATATATATCGCGTCATGATGAGCGGTGTGGTTCTATTGTCAGACAGGCACTGAACTAAATTTTTTGGAAGGATATCAACCATTAAAAATGGAGGATATATTTACAATTTGCAGGACTCACTCATCAGCAGCAGTGCTTATTTGTATGCATACAGGCAGTGAGAAAGGCACGGGGAATTTTGTTTAAGGCTTTTTAAATTACGTAATAGTATGGATATCATGAACAAGTACTGGTAATAAAGAAGTCCACTACCTACTCAGGACGACCAAGTTAGCAATGTATGGTAAATAATAATAAATAATAATATCACTGTCACTTGTGGACAAAGCCGAATTTTTTTTGCAGTCGTAAAGTCAACTGTCAATACACATTTATTTTGCGGCAGGCGAAAAATTACTTTGCTTCTGTCGTTCTGCCATCATTTATTTGTTAGTAAGCATTCTATTTTTATTAGTGCTTCCAAATGGTATGAGTTCATGCATTGCTTTTTTCAAGTGATCTCTCTTCATGGACTTGGGTTGTCATTAAGATATCATATACATATGCAGTCGCTGTATAATCTGTAGAAACTGTAGGGTACTATCATTCACAAGTGCATCAATTATTGTCGCCTTATCTTTTGATCAAACGAGATCATCATTCATGTGTCCCTATTAAATGCACTGCGCTGCTTTGCAGCTAAGAACACGGTATAGCATTCACTATTGAAATTAATACTCCAAAAACAATTATTTCTTTATTATTTAAATTAAACAGGTATTCTCCCGACTTCTCACCAGTGAGTTGGTTTGGCTCGGGACAACAATCAACAATTACTTGACATTACTACATAGTCCTTTGCAACGATGTTAATGATGACCTCTCTGTTATGATAGTGTCTATTTTGGACTTTGAATGTAATGTGCAATTACTGCTGACGGTTGCATAACATTTACTGCATTGTAATGGTTGCAAATGAATTGAAACGAAACGAGAGAGAGATGAGAGTAAATATTATACATTGCAAGTGAATTTCGGCCAACAGAATAAACTACACAAAGTCGGGTTCTATACATGCATACGTAACTGTCAACACAGTTCATAAAATACTGAAATCTGACTGCCTGTGAAGAAACATGGACAAGCGACCACAGTGAAAATGTCATTAACATCCATATAAGTACCATATTATCATGCCTTTGTGTAGGGGGATAAGAGGAATTAAAGACAATCGACATTGTTAATAATTTCCATGCGTTTTTTTTGGTACAATGACAATGTTCACAGTCACAATCGTACAGTTATGTGCTTTTGGATGGTTGGAGACATGTTTCATTCATTAGAGTACATGCTTCATTGATACATACGATGATGATTGCAAAATATCTTTGTATTCTGTATAATTTGCGATTGACAACTGTTAATGTAGTAATCATGATAATGTCCATCACATCACCCTAATCCTGTTGTATGAATACCAGTATCTTTAGTATCTTTACCAAAAACCTTACCATCATGGCAAGCCAAGTCAAAACAAGAAGATGGGGCTGAAAATATTGCAATTCTTGTCATGAATGAAGATTGCGAATTCAAAAAAAATATTGTTTGCATTATTCAATGTACACTGAATTTACGAGTTGTCAACAATTGATGCTGAACCCAAACTCCTTCTAGTGCTACTGAATGAATGGTTCGAATTCAAAATATAATATTTTTAAATCATGCAAAAGTCAAGATTTATTAAAGGACCACCAGCATAGTAAAACGAGCTTGAAATATTGATGAATACATGATGTTTGCATATGTACCTATAATTACTATACACACTCCATACACACCCTTCAAAATAATTATTATACTCAAGCAATTATCAACTTCCTTGCCTTCACTTTTTTGTCCTCTCGATATCAGTGTAATGAATAACAATACACACAAGCATGTGTATAGGTATACATTTTAACAGCTACCAAATTACTCGCAATACTATGTGCACTGTACACATTCCATTCATTTCCAATCGAGAATTCATCATAATTTTAAGGAGTTAACCAATCAAATAGACACAATTCAATTTTCAATTATGAGTAGCACACTAGTGCACTGCTGCAGGCACTAGATTTATCTTCTCTGAGAAACACGCATATTGAAAACATATAACATGCATGCATATTTATGCCGCAAGATCAGTTCAAATTCTGCAAGCGTGTTGAAAAAGGGTCTGTGTTAATATGTTCTATTTATTACACAAGTTAATTTACAAACTCACATATCCACTGAAGTATACAACCTTGCTGAAAAAATATTTTTATTTTACTGATCACACTAAAAATGTATTTTTTATTTAAAAAATTCATTGTTGCCCTTTTTGAATATTGCTTAAGAAGTTAATGTATCGGTCTCAATAGGTATTACCTAACTAAAAATAATAAATTGAATGTATAATTTCATGGTTTTGTTGGGAAAATACCAAAACACCTAGGTATATCTAACGAACCCATTTTGGTAGGTATCTTCATTTTTTTAAACAAAAAACGTATAGAGCCTTAAAGTTAATTCAGAGGGAAATTGGTAATTATTATTAGTCATTTTGGCTGACGATTATATTATATAATATTAGAAATATTGCTAAACTTAAATTATTGCCGTTTATTACAAACGGAATTGTGCTCGGCTCGACACAATCAAGCCAGCCGCTGCGCAACGCAACAACCTGTTGAACAACAACAACTAACGTAACATGTTACACGTTCTAGGCAAGCTAAATATATACCGCAAAAAGATAATGATCCACGAATTCTTCAAAATGGTGCCGACGAGATAAATATTTTTTTGAGCACATATATATACTCAGATCTTCGTTGTTTATTAAAGATGCTAGCAATAATGACTGCATGACCAATGAGGCAAATAAGACGATAAGCACATTTTGGTATAATATACCATATGAACAGACAGACGGCTTTATGAAGACTGTGCGTACAAAATTGATAATCAAAAAATGACAGCCATAAATTTTTGTTTGGATAAAAATCGCTTGCAGTAAACGTGATGGAAAAGATGCGTTAGTATGGCTATAGTAAGTAACGCAATAACTTATTGTTGGAAACGATACTACTAACTCTGCATCTCTACAACGAGTTTGCTCCTCCCTTCTCATTACTATAATTTTGTTTTTGCCACGTTATATACAATTCTCGTTAAGGACAATTTAAAATTAACGACTCACGTTTGACTTGAAGCAGAAGAAGAAGTAGCTGAAAAAGGGCAAAAGGCCAATACAAAATCGTCGTTAAGTTGTGAGCTAGTACTTAAAACAAAGTGTGTAGAGTGTGTAGATTGAGGATCATTTTATTTAGATGATAATATGATGGTACCGATGGTCATCATCAAATTCACGCAGAGACCAGCTAATTTAATTTGAAGCAGTATGTAACAAGTAAATTGTACTGCACATTTCACACAGTTACAACTGAAGAAAAAGCACACAGTGTGATTGTATTTTGAAATACGCTTGATTGTTGCTTATACGAGTTGACTTGTATATTTCTTTTCTTGATTTACATATAATGCACCATGAGCAAGTGTGTCTGTGTCATTTATGATTAGATGATGAGAATGATAATATAGATAGCACAATATATAATATGCGTGCGTATTTACCACGGAAGAGGAACTTTAAGGGAGACACATAGACGCTAACCACCAAAAAACACATTGAAAACAATTTGGATTCACCAGCAAGCAATATGACTATCAACTATAAGACGAAATAATTTAATCGAGTGCGTGAGCGAAGATCCTGTTGGTTATGATTGGTGAAATGGCTAATATTTAAAGGTTGTTTAGCTCAGTTTTGCCGAGTCGGCGTGGGCGCTATTATGCATTAGATCATCAAAATAAAAACCATAAAAACTTTGTCTCCTTTTGTTTGGCTTACTTTTTACTTCATTTCATTATTAGCACAAATACCAAAGTAGGTTTGGTTATACAGGCAATTCTAGCTAAACTACGAAAGAAACAGACTCTATGAACTCTCAAAGAGTGCTGTCTCTAATGTGAAAAGTATTATTTTGTGAACTGCAATGCAGCGACTGCACCCATATATGTCTAGATTAGATTGCAAGCAAATATCTACCTGCACTTAATGCTGAACGACAAACAAGCAAAAAATTGTCATCGATGATGAGATCGGACAAGAGAGAGTTTCTTCACAGCAGTTTACCTTTGACTTCTTCCTCGGCAATTGCTAGTGGTGGTGTAAGTACATTTCTGTGTCTATTTTTATAAAGTCATGTCACATAACATTTCGATTTGATTACCGTCGTGTCGTAAACAAAGTCAACCACGAATCATTGTAGGCAATTTTATAAATGAATGACATGCTTGCTCGCAGGCTTTATATTTTCTAAACTTTTTGTTACATGAGCAGACTAATAATAGCGGCTTGCACTTTTTTAAACACATTGAAGTATATTATCTAAGCATTTTAGTGTACACAGACAGAGAGGCAAAAATACCTTCAAGTATACTTTATATATTTTCAAACAGGGATTGTTGGTTGTTTTATTATGAATTATTTTTTAAATGTTATTTGCTATCGCCAAAAAAAAACAAACATTGCTGCAATACTCAGTTCCCTCTTACTAATCCCATTGTTTTACGATGAGATTGGAGTTTTTGGTTTTTCTAGGAAGATGACCACTTGTTTGGTGGTGGCGGTAGTAGTGGTATCGGTATTCCCAAACACAAGTGGAGTGATTGTCTAGAGTAAAGAACAGAGGTGTACTTTTAGGCAATTAAGTACATAAAAAACATTAACCAGCATGGTATGTGTAATGATTATGGGTATGAAATAACAAAGTATCACAGTGTGCCTACTTTAAACTGACATTTATGTACCTACACGGGCATAATGTATGTAAAACGAAATAACATCTCTTTTGCAAAACTGTAATATATGCACATAATCATCGTTAATGCTACCCCCTTCAACGTGAAAAGACATATTAATAATAATAATAGCAATCAAGGGAGTAAGTACTAAACTACATACTAATGATATGCCATGCCTAAAATGTGCAGTAATAATAATAAATGACCATGCGTGGTGGTTATGTAACTGCTTCATTTTAAAAATCAATCTTACTTCAAGTCTCGTCTCATCTTTCAGGTACCTCCAAAAGAAAAAGAAGACAATGCATTTTCTCCCTTTTGAGTCTTGTGGTAAAACAAGAGGAGAGAGACGTCTTAATTACAAATTATCATCAATAATGGCTGGCAGGAGTTTCTTTGAGTCGTGTTTTTATGCAATGTATGGATGTACGCATGCACTTTTTTACGCATCCATATCACATCCACATCACATTGTGTAATCGACCGAAACGAAAACAGTACAGTATTACAGAAATGCAACTACCTGGCTTCTAACATAGAATAGTGGTGCCAGTCTGCCTAAGTGTTCATTGATGTTATTATGATATCTACCTTCACTTTGCTGCACGCATACTCATTCAAAGCAAAATGCTGAAAAAAAATCCGGCACCCATATTTGGACAGGATACTGGTGCGAATTGGAATGGAAGGGACAGTTAATTTATTCAAAAAGTAAAATGACTTATCGCTATAATAATGCATTTTTTATGCAGCTCTTTTACATTTAAAACCTAACGTTCTTCTCACTGCGATCCCTGGCAAATGTTTTTAAAAAATTATGGGTTGTCTGGTGTGAAGACGTGTACAAATAATGCAATTTCATGCTGGTGTTCTTATTTGGTTTCTCTTTACTTTTAATGTAAAGTCCTATAATGATAATTTTGCTTTACAGCATCGAGAAAATCGTGATCTTTCATTTAACATTTAATTCGTTCGTAAGAGTCGACTAGCATATTATCATCTATTTTACGTACAATGTAAAATAGTAAAGATACAGACTGAACTGGACTGTTAGTCAATACTCCATGCTAAAAAAATATAAATAAATACTTTAAATTATTTACATTTTTGTATGCATATTTTTGGATTTAGACCAGACAAAATTTTTTATGTCTACGCATAGACTATTATATAGATGACATTTATTGTTTAACTCCATCCAATCGGAATCAGCAGGTATGTACTATGCACATCAGAATTTTTGTTCTCATTTTCAATCAATTATAACTCTACTATTATTTGTTTCTAGAAAAAGATTAACTGTTATAGCACATTTTATTACTATTCTATCGATTATGCAACACTGTTGCATAAGTTGACTATTAACTACTACAAACCTGAAATTCATCATAGTTTTTCTGAATTGTGGACTAAGCGTTCCTTATTTCATTGAAACGTCTATAAATGCATTTTTACGTTTGTAAGATCATAACCATCATTCTTCAAATTCAGCATCTTCATCAACAGTTTATCATCATAAATTCTACTGTAATTTCGCGTGATGAAGAAATGGTGTCAGCAGCAGCAATGACAAAGTAATAATCAATCCAGAAACTGCAGCTCAACAGCAATAACGAAGTGTGTGTGCATAGTTTCGTCTTCTATTTTGATTTCTTGTTCTGCAAGAAATTGTATAAGTGCACACACGACACACAATATAATATGCATATTATAACCTGAAAGAGAAGGAGGAACTTTACAAATTGACAAAGTTGTTTAGTTTTATTGCTCTATGCAGCATGCAGCAACAGCACAACAACGCCAGCCAAAGTGGCAGTCATTTCATCTTTATTGCACACACACTTCTTTTCAAAATTCGCACAGTAAAAGTCGTCCCTGCTTCTACTGCCACCAACACCATCATCGTCATTAAAATAATTATAACAACAACAATACAAAATTTAAAACTATTAATTGCAATAATGCTGCTGTTATTGCACCAATGAAGAAATTTCCGGAAATCGCAAGGTAATTTTTTACGATGTGAACTTGGCCGAACTTGTTGAGCTCGTCATCTTCACCCTTTTTTGAATGTGCCCATAATATGCTTACTCTTTTAAATTGCTTCTGAAACAAAATATTATCGTAGCCTACTTTTTTTATTTTGCTCTTTATAAATTGCAAGTAAATTAATCATCATAAAGATGACAAGTACATACTCATATGCGTTCCTGATCCTGAATATCTTTTATAGTCTAATGCTCTATATATTGCATGACGCTCATGTTTGTACACCAAACGTTTAAAAGCAAAAGCTAACAATGATGATATTAACCATTGTATATATGTTGTGGGTGCTTCTGTTGATATGATAAGCAAGAAAGACAAAGATACTACAATGTTATCATATTTCAACAGTTTAACAATGTTATCTCTGTAGTTGTTCTGCTACCGTTAAACAAGGCGGCTACCTTTACATTGTCATTTGTTACTTTATTATTGCCTACTACATTTTTTTAGCTACTACGAAATTGACGTTTTAATGGTCACTAATATGATGTAGATTGGTATAAAAAATTTTGATCTGAATTATGCATCATTATTATACAGTTTAACATTTGACCACACACAAATTTTTTACAAGAGCGGTATGAAAATTTTTATTCTAAAATAAAATAGTAAAAAGCTCCTACTGCTCTTGCAATGTTGCCAACAACTAAATAGTTTAGAAGAAAATGAATAAAGTTGTACACTAGAAGCCGACCAGTAACATAAATTCACATTTTTTTTTGTTTCCGTCTCACGAAATCTAGCACATCAAAGTAAACACTCATTGTCAGATAATAGACTGCTGAATAGTGGTGAATGAATAAATGCCGCGCTGTGTAGAGACATGTAGTAGCTGTTGTTCTTTGAATATGTACTTTATCATCATCACTGATCTGATGAAACGAAAGCGGCATTGATTATTGCTGATTGTTGAAGCCAAGAGTGCAAGAAGGTGATTAATATTTTATTAGTGGGGCTAACCATCACAGTTATTATATTGTCATCGGCATATATGTGTATTATACTTCGGTAGGTAAACAAAAATGCAAGTTTTTCCCATGCATGCATCAAGTACCATTCGAAGCAGTTTAGTTTTTATTGCATTCCGTTAACATTGTGAGTATTATTGAAATTTTATTGATCTCATTTGTACTGTTGTTGGTGCATTTCATTGTTTGACATTTTTTTTACCCTATATGTCCTCAAGAATACGATATGATTCAAAATGTTATCTATGGTCAACCGATATTCATTCAACATTGCAGTTTTTTGTGTGTGGCAATAACAGGTTTATTTAGTTAGAATTTTCAATTAAAGTGTGAGCCTTATGATGGGATAAATAACAATGCATGTGTACAAATGATGCCATGTGCGGCTGCATGGCTCTGTGACTCTGTGGCTGTGAATTCTATTACCTTGTCTTGCATAAAAAATCTTAAACATCTTGTAAACTTATGCGTACAGCATATAAAATGGAATTTAAAACACATTAAAACATTCATGTATATGTGCATATAAAAATCAAGCAAGTATGAAGGTGTATGCAGTCAATCAATTCATTTGAATATGTATATCGTGTAGTGCAAGAAGGCAATTTATTACTGATCCATCTATCTATCGCAACTGGTTTGCTACTGCAAAATTTAGTGGTGATGATGAATTGGGAAGATGATTTTGAGTACGATTGATTGATGACCGAACTAAATCGCCCAGTGGTTTTTAAATATTGTATTTTGCCCCAAAAATTACAAAATTTTGCCTTGAAGTTGTACCTGTTCTAGTTTCAAATTAGGTAAACACTATGAAATCCAAGCTAATATTTCAGAAATCTGCATTATTTATATAATTGGTTCCTTCACGTAAACTCAATTCGTTAGCATGCATAGTCTGTCCTATGAAAAAATAATTAGAAATAAGAAACTAAGAGGGCATGCAATATTTAAGAAACTTTAATAAAAACACAATTTAATTTTACAGTCATGTAAACAATAAATTATAATATAAGCAATCTGAAATTTCAATTAATTTTTCTTGGTCACTCACTTGTCACAAATGCACGCAGCATGGAGCCTAGTGTCAGGTTTAAAAATGCAAAATGCATTCATGTTTTTACATCCGTTTGGGTATCTGTTGAGTGCATTTTTGCGAAGGTGCGCTCATCAAAAACCTTAAAAGTAAAAAGTTGAATCAAATAGGCAGTCCCCAATAATATATTTCTAAAGTCAGAAATAATCATCTATTCCATAAATCATTGCTCGTTTTATGACATTTTAGTCAGGAGTCAGGCGGAGTTGTTGAATGCAGGCAAGCTGGTGGTGGTAGTGTTTAGTGCAGCTGTTATGAGCGTGCTAATAAAAAATATTTTTATGAGCTACCTGCGAAAGTAAGTGGTAGCAATAAGACTGACTAGACCAGACAGGCAACAGGTAGTAGTAGTAGTAGTGGTAATAAAATAAGTAAGTCATTCTTCTACTAGTGACAACACACAGACAATAGGGTTATAACAACATTGTTAACATTTCGACATTAAAAAAAAGATTCATCATATAATAGCATAATATCATATTATACCTAAACTTCTTTAATTGCAACAGAGAGCTATGGTGCACTGATGGTAATGTAGGCATGCAAAACTTGACTTGCCAAGTGTACAGTGAAAACCATTCATTCATTTTGTTCAATTGAAAACGAGTAGGATGACATGACACCAAAGAGTATTAATGGTGGAACTATTATGAGGGTGTAGGGTGTATGATAATGAGTTTATAACAATTATATACCATTTAACACTATACACAGCTTATTAGGTAATTTCGCAATTTTATAATGCATTTTTGACGTTGGCAAACGCCTACTATTTGTGATGGCACTTTGTGCACGTTTTTAAACGAAACTTCCACACTTGTAATATGTACCTGCAGCATGTGTACTTTTTAACACTGTAACTGGTGAGCACTGGATTGATTATGATGATATGAGTAATATGTGTGCATAGCAAATAACTTAACAAACTATTATGCTGCTGCTGCATTGTTGAAATACTGCCATGTTGCAATTTATGGACAGAATGACTGATGGCGGAAGGATGCATGATGTGATATTTTTTGTTTTATGGCATGGAATATTTATTTCGGGTCATCCTTGGCCTCTATAAGCAGTTCTTATATTTAGTTACAGTTACAATGTGGAAACAGTAACAATTATTCAACATTCAAAGAAAGACGAGTCATTATATAGGTCAAACGACACTCATAACGATGGACAAAATCAATAAATTCAACATTGTATGATTTTATCGTATCCATTTTTGGCAGGTATATTTATATGCGTGTTGCATGTAGGTATGTATTTTTACTTTTACGCTGCAGGCAAGAAACACTTTTGCTCTCTGCATTGTAGAAGATCAACTGTTATTAATCAGATGCAAATTATTTCCTATAAGATGTTCGTGTCGGTGGAATATTGCTTTATCACCGTGGGCAGACTGACCACAAGCTGTAATCCAATTAACTTTAGTAAAACGTTGTACACAACAAATATGCATCTGCTAGAGACAACCGTAGCATCAGGAAATAACAAAGTGACCTTTAACATCTTGCTTTTTAGTAATCATATTAAGCAAATGTGATGGCTTCTTTGGTTTTTTAACGATGTTCATTACATCGCGTTCGTTAGCGCAGTGTTCGATTGGGGAATCGATGACGGCTTTTTGGTTTTGGTAGCTGGTCCATGAGACGATAGAGGGACACTCGATACAGTCGAACGGTTTTGGATAAAGTAGACAAGATCCAAGCAAATGGATATTATGCTAATTCAGTCAGAGTGTATACGGTGTGTAAAAATATCGGTTTTAGCATTTCGTTTTTATAGAGCTAATTGGGCAGTTGACAAGCAAAAATAAGAATTTATTGCATTAAAACTCTTTTTAAAAGTTTGAAGATTGAAACTGTCAAGAAATGATTCAATTGAGAGACTATTGCTTGCTGTCCATTCCTGAGATAAGCTTATCTCTGGTCCATTCTATTTGATTTCTTGTATTATTTTACTCCAGTCACATTCATTCCATGGTATTCACTTTTACAATTTAAATGTCTTATCATAGTCCTCCTGTGCAGTACAACTCTCCCCAATTTTAATTTTTCATGCAAAAAATAAAAGTATCGTTGTGGTATGTACATACGTATTTTAATTGGGCTCTAATACACAACATGTTGTATTCCTTCGGTGATGTTTTAAGTTATTTTTAGCAATAACTTACATTATATTTTGCGACATGTTTCGCTGGATTGTCACTGTAGCGAAAACTCGGTTTAAAGTATACACCCATGTCAACTCATTGCGTTAGATAACAAATAAAAATTGGAAAAGTTGTTAAGTCATGCAAATGGATTTTTTTCGTACATAATATACTGAATGAAAACCTAAATGAGCTCAATGTAAATGTCAAACAGATAAATGCCCTAATAGCAATATTTTGCTCGCCTCCAACTTCACACTCAACACTACATAATGAGTAAACTATATGAGTACTTCGTCATATTACGTCCCACGTGTAGTGTGTAGATGGTGATAATTTGTTTCGAAATGTGTATGATTCAAGCAAAGAAATATTATCGAATTTGTATCCCAATCTCTCTACTATATACCAGACTACTAATACCAACCACTCAGATTAATAGTCAACTTTTGTTATCATTATCACAATCACACAGCAAAAAGCAAATGTTTCTCAAGCTTATAAGAGAGGCATACAGAGGAAAAAAAATGCAAAGAATATTTTTACACCTTCACTATCATTTAATTTTTACCTTAAGATATAACTTTATTCATGGCTAAGAAGACACTTGGTAAAATTAATACATTGCAGTGCATTTTGTGCATCTTCGTAGAAAACAACATCAATTAGTACGGCCCACCGCACCAAAGATCCCATAAATTTTGTAGCCACTGGGAAAATATTTCTCATAATGGAAAACAACTCTATTTTACTCAGAAAGGTAAACTTGATCATGGGTTTGACTTCATCGAATATACACTGACAGAGACGTTACATGAGTACATGAAATCATCATGATGATGTGTGGGAGGATCAAAAAAATCAGGGAAGATAGACAGAGTTATGCCCAAGAATATATAATATAAAAATTGTTTTAAAGTTTACTATGCCTCTGACATACTGGCATTAGTATATAAAATTCAGATAGAAAAGCGAAATAGAACCAGATTCTGCAATGCACTGCTAGTGGCAATTGTGGTGAGCAGCAACAGCAACAATTGACGGCCACGTTTGTCTTCAACATCAGTGGAAAATAAATAATGTGTTAAAATATTATTAAGTAAGTCTTACCGTCATCCAACTCAGCGCCACCACCACCGCTGACTTTGAGCCAGAATCTTGATTCAACTCGCAAAAAAAATTCCATGCAATTATTTTGTTGCCACTACACTCCATCATATTAGCATTTTTATCATTATTGCTGCCGCAGCGCGGTAATAAAAGTTGCTCTAAACCTTGATTGCTACACTGCAGTGGTTCTTCGCCTCGCCTCGGTAGTCATCATCATCAACATCTCACACATACTCACCTACAAATGGGCATTCAGCAGTGGAGAAACGAAAAAAAGATGCAATAATGCAATAACTTGCAATGCAACAATACCATTATTACATTACTAACTACGTGCATTTTGCACTTGGTTTATTTTATCAGTAGCATCATCATCGTTGTCAGATTTTATAGTTTGTCATAATGTGGCCACTCTTTTTTTATTACATGACAATGTTAACAGCCACGATATGATGGTGGTGACGATCTTAGGTATTTCCATTTTTAAGAATCTACAAAATTTGGTTTCATTACGGTTGCCCATATAGCAGTTTTGCCATTTGCCGTGTACATACATACAGGTGCTCATTATGTGTTCACCATTATCCCCGGCCACGCCATTATCACCTTAACTTTATTCATCTCTTGTTTCATTGCCCAACATTTAAGTTATATTCTTTTACAAACGAACGTCAGTTATTTTTTGCTCTTCACACAATCCAAGTCTTCACATTACACGCTATCTATGGTCATTTGCACCATTTTTACAGATACACATTCAGATTATTAATGAAATGCATGTTTAACAAGCTTGTGAATCCATATTTTTTCGTGAAGATCGTGAAATATTTTTTTATACCTCGTAGTAGTACGCACTGACGTAACAATGCTGTGTGCATCTATCTGGATACGTAATATGGTCTTTGGCCAACCACCTCCTCTTTTATTTCATTCCAAAACGAATCCATTATCACTCAACTCCACCAAAGGACAAATGAATTGCTTTTAAGGGTCTTTGGCAAAAAAAAAGCTTGAAACATATTTTAAGGGGACCTATAAGTGCTTAGTTTGCTGATGAATGTTATCAAGATTATTATGATAGAATTTCTCAACTTCCATTGTATTAATGGTAGACAAACAAGCGCATTTATTGGTAGACAAGGCGTGTATTTGTTTTGGTTGGAGGCTCGTATTATTGCAAGTGGATTATATTGCAATGACTAGCTCATGAATTTTTGTGGCGATAAAGTTGTGAATTTACCAAATCAGTTTTTTTTTTCGCTCTGCAATAGAATGGTAAATAAATCGTTAATACTGCATGGCTAGGTTCATTAACCAACTATATAACTGACATAACTCATCATACGAAATCAATGTTAACGCACTTTATTTAGACATTAGTCATCATCAGTTAGCAGTCAGTATTACAAAAGTTGGAGTTTATTGCATGATAGTTAGGAAAGAATGCAGTCATTGAACCAAGTTTTGTTTCTACTGCAATGTCATGTCATCAAGTTGATCTGTTCATTTGTTGCTGCCAACAATCTGTCCCTTTTTTCAGCATCTGCCAGTACCAAAATTCGTGCATAGAGGTTATAAAAAAAGGATTTTTGTGGTTCTTCAAAAAATAAATGTATCTATCGGCAATTTTTAAGTAAACTTGTTGGAATTCATGTCTCAAGGTAAATGTTATCATTAATCAGCCAAGCGAACAAAGAGGGAATTATGGTTGTATAATTGAGCAGTATAAGAGCTTCAACTTTTCCAGTCAATTTCCTTCGATTGCTACCTCAAGTACACATTTATTTTCTGTGTTTATTTCAGCCGCATCTATTCATTCAACCACTACTGCCTCTTTTTTTACCAGCAGCAAGCAACGCAATAGGTTAAATAATAAATAATATATAGTATGGAGATGACAGGTAGTGCATGAAGTGTCGGTTACCTTCATTTTTCCAACAAAATACATGGGTGTTTGCATAAATTTTCAGCCTTGACTTGTGATGTGTACTTACAAAAGTATCTCTCGTCTGTTTGAAATTCGTTTCTTTTGATGTAACAGTTTATAATGCTACTACAGAACGGAGAAGCAGAAGCAATGATGCTAATTTGACTTGACGTTTCAAGCCAAGCACCAATTGAGTCATTTACTTCATGAGCATGAGTTGGACATGAAGGCTACTACTGCACTGTTTTTTCTCTTATCTGCTTGCTGTCTGTCAGCTTAATATGAGAAAATGTTATATAAAATGGTAAATAATACCTGGAATCGTAGACAGACGACGAGTAAAATCTTGAAACATGGTAAATCGATTGGACAGAGAGGAAACAAGAAAAAAAATCAAAGAAAAATTATAATGGAGTAAGCCGTGTAGCCTCTTAAAGTAGTAAGTTATTATGACAGTTTACATGCATTTTTGTTAACTTTGCTACTTTTGCTTTTAGCATTCATGCCCCTCAGCGTCAATCTTACAATAATAAATACTTGTTTAAATAACCCATCCCGTGACACCATCCTGCAATCATTTTTTTGCTAATAACCCGTGATGAGCTGAAAATTGTTACACGACGAAAATGTCACTGAAATTGTTTGTTGTAAATTGTAAATTTAGAAAATAGCCTTTATGAACGAAAATGGAGATAGAGTAAATAGCAGACTGGTTGTAGCTCTATGAATGAATGAATGTACACTATACCTAATACTTACCGTTTTGTAAATAAAACGATATTATTCCGTTCCTTTGTGATGGGATAATATTTAAAAAGACATGCAGGCGCAGAGTTTGCGTGTATAAATAACAAAGTAAGTAACAATATTGAGTCAAACTATATACCTAATACTTACCGTTCTGTAAATAAAACGATATTATTCCGTTCCTTTGTGATGGGATAATATTTAAAAAGACATGCAGGCGCAGAGTTTGCGTGTATAAATAACAAAGTAAGTAACAATATTGAGTTATTTTTCTTGCTTTGATGAAGGCCGTGTGAAGTTTGCAGATTGTTGACAAGGTCTTGATGACGCTAAGTAAGTACACGCTAATATTTATGCAGGCAAGGAAAATTTAGCATTATTATAAACTTCTTGGAAAAATTCAATCGAGAAAAAGACACGAAGCAAAATTACAATCGCATTATTCAGTTTTAGACATTTAAACAATTTGTTATCTATCGCTAAAGGCTTTAACCGTTGCACTTACTGTAAAATTGTGGGTGTTATAAAACAATGATTGATTACAGATTTTGACGATATGCTGACAGTACGTAAATCCTCCCTGTTTGAATACCTGTATAGTTAATAACAAAAAGAAATATCTTTACGACTCTTGGACTACAAAATCCATATTATCCACTACCAAGAAAAACATCATAAAAGAATGAAAAAAATGTGTTCATTTAAATGAATATCAAAAGAGGAACAAATCTGTCCAATACCAATGAAATTACTTACACTTACAATGAATTTCAAATTTGTATGGGAACTTTCATATTAAAAATATTACAGGTCACTACCATTGAACCATAGCCATCTTTCTTGTTGTCAAAACGGAAATGTCACCGATGAAAACAATGAATTCATTATGAACAAAAAAAATAGCACAGAATTCAAAATCAGATTATAAACATTGCATTACTAGAATAGGAGACACTCGAGGAGATGTGTACTAGACAAGATACACGTGTATAATGCATGCATCACTCGACACAGGGCGCTGCGCTGCTGTTAAGATTGAGATACAATATGTATTTTGTCATTATGTGATTTATGGAGAGGCGAATTTGTACAAGATCCGTAGGCACATGCGGAATTCTACAAAATTGAATGCAAACTTGTTCCTTTGCTTCGCTCTCGCCGCTAATTTTGGACTCACATAACTCTTCATGTTTTTAACTGATTACAGTGCACTGTTTCCGCTTTGTGAGCTTCCACTCATGAAGGTCTAGGTGGGCCAAAATTAACGAGTCAAGAAAGATGATTGCATAAACAATTGCAAAAGCACTGTACAAAAAACGTTTGTTTTTTTACATTGCTTAGGCATTGCAGCGAATGAGTTATACATGCATTTTTTTCTGTATGATGATAATGGTCACTACATCAATTCGTAGTTGATGCTCCTTTTACCTACCACTGCTTCTGCTGATCGTATTTTCTACTTTTTGTCTTCCTGACAATAATAATCACCATCATGACTATGACCAGCAGTCATTATCATCACCGCCGTGGTCATGATCGTGTGCTCCAATCTTCATTGGATCTTTTGATTCGCAGAGAAACGATTTGATGTTGTTGGACCGTTTTGTCCACTCACACTCTTTTATTATTACTCCTAATTATGACAAAGACATTTCCGCCTGGGTGTGTTTATGGGTCTTCTTGTCTGGCAAACATGAGGAGATGGATGGAGCAGAGCAAAATGTTACTGCTGCTGCTCCATCATTTTCTTCGAGCTGAGGTATAATAGGTATTCAAAGCATTATCATTATGTCCTATTGCTCAATCCACTGAGCCTTATTTGAGTTTGTGCAATTTTTTGCTGGTCAACAAGCTGGTCTGTTGTGGTTTTGCTGATCTGATCTGGTGACTCAAGATGGAATAATGTTATCATTATCAAAGCTGTACACACCAGAGTTGTTCACAAATGCGTTTTTGTTGATCGAAATAATGAGGGTACATCAGCAAAAAAGGTATCTTAGGTATTATAGATCCAAACAGAACCAAGATTTATGATTATTTTTAATAATCATTCTATTTATTATTGTTTGTCCGTAATTTTGTATTAGATGAGTGAGTGATTGGTTTGTTTTTCCGGAAGTGAATGCTGCCATTTATTTTTCTATTATTGTTTTTTTTTCTTGATTGTATTGTCATCAGTCATCATCACTGCGTGCAAATGGTCATCCAGAGCTGATTTGTGTTGGGGGAACTAAAATAAAAACGCAAAAAAAATCAATACAGTGTAATAAATCAAAAATTTATTCAAGTATGACTCGAAGGAAACTGGATTATGGACGGGGGAGGCTAATTTTTATTTCCGGATCATTTCTGTGATTTATTCATTTTTATTGTTTGCTATTAACCAATAAAATAGTGCAAACAATAATTGCTTATTAAGTAGTTTTCCATAATGGTGACTTGTGCTGATTAAATGACTCATGACTCGTGTGAATATGCCTTGGGGTAAAACGGAAGGATATTTCACAGTAAACATGGACATGCTCATGACAAATCTATTATTAGCAATTAACAGTAACACGGAACGCGTTATATTTGTCACTTGAAGGCGGAAGATTAAAAACAATTAGCTCCCATCGCCAAACTGAACGGAACTACTGAATTCATGCTATGAGAATTTATATCCAAGATAGCACATGCTCATCAAATCACAGCTACCTAAATATAATACCTACACATCACGGATTATTTTTTATACATTTTAATTGTTTTCTATGCAAGTGATGTACCACATAAACCTTTGTGTGTATGGGTGGAGGCGTATGCATTTATGCAAATGATATATAGAAAAACTCCTTGACACATTTGGATTAATATTCTATTTTTATATTCGCACTTTTCTAAACCTTTTAGTTGCTCACCAGAAGAACACGTTTAAAATCATATTAATGTCTCATTTTAGCAGGCAAATTGTTGCCCTTGTACTGGATGTTAATGTAAATGTATGGACGAACGTAGTATTGTTTTCAATAATGATTATTTTTTTAGCGGAAATGTTTATTTCAAAGACTTGCCACCAACACAGTTTTGTTTGCAGAACTGCAAATGCAATGTCAGACCAACCTACAACAGCTTGACAAGAAGTATCAGTTAAAATCTCGACTCTGCTCAGTTATTTCTGGCAAAAGTGTTAATAACATCAACATACTTACTGTTTGTTATCACACCAATAATTACTGTATTACGGTTGCAGGTTGCAAGTTGAAACTGCGCTGATATCTGTATTTCACAAAATCTGGACTAGGAATCTACTCATTCTACTATGTTAAGGTCAATTTCGCAGTGTTGGGTTACTTGGTTTTAGTGTTATTATCTCATCGTTAAAACCACTCACTGGAAACATGCAATGAGCAGTCATTATCATCAGCAGCATACGCATACAACGCGTATATAGGCGTGTTACATGATGAGGCTGATAGATAGATTACACACAGATCTTGTTCTTTTTGCGTTTCTACAACATGCCATACAACATTGTTTGAAATTCATACAATTAGTACACGCATGTTACTTTACACCTGTGTGTACTTGTGTCTTTATGGCAAATCTGACCATCTACTCCACCAAAATGATGATGACGATGATGATGATGATGATAAGAATAATTTGTTAGTACCATCATCATAATAGGTTATAATATTATCATCATCTCTGAGTAAGCCAAGTTGGTATGCAATTGCTGTCGTCTGTTTGTCGACGTTTCTGTAAAGCTTCATCATGAACCAGTTTACAATGGATTATTGCTAATTTTCCTTCTTCTAAACTGCTACCAACTGCTTTTACGCAGGCAACTGCTATACAGCCACAGCTACATATAGCTTTTCTGTTGTTCAAGCCTGTCTACATTTCTGTTATTCATTGATATTGGGAAATTCAAATAAAATTTGCAATTCTGATAAGATACACATAAGGGAGCTGCTACTACGATTGCAAAACAAAACAGACAACGCGTTATTGCCTTTACCTATTAAATATTATAATATCCTTTTACTACACTAAAATTGCACTCACGCACAACAATAACAACAACACAGCTCAGTTACTAGTTTAGCAGTTTCAGTTTCAGTTTTGCCAGCAAAATTATCATTATTATTTCATACTGATTACCTATTCTATTCTCTAGGCCATATGTTTTCGTCATCCTTTTCTCTCTTGAAATTAAAATGAACATTTTAACATTTACGGTTCAGTTCCCACATGAAATCAATATTCCATTGGTGTAGTAGGCACTTACGCATAAATAAAATAAATATCGCTCGATGACTACAACTACATACTGAAAAAAAACTCTCTCAACCCAAAGCAAAAAAAAAGATGCGTAAGCAATGCCCACCAACGGAAGTGAGATGATATCATGTAACGGAGTCGTGTATTAACTTTAATAATAACAGCAAAGCAATAACCATTTTTTATCTAAATACCTAAATACTAAATAGGAAGAGATTTTTTCCTGGTCACTACTCACATTAAACCACCCAATAGTCCATCATGTATAAACAATGACCAATGCAATTACTCTTGGTTGAAAATATGACTCTCCTCACTCGGAACAAGGAGTAAGCAGCAAAAAAATTCATATAATAGTAATAATGAAGATTACATAGGTATTTTATTATAGGTATGCTTACAAAACAGAAAAGGTTAGACCCAAGAATGAAGAAACGAAGGAAGGAAGGAAATTATTAATAATTTATGAGGATATAGAAGTAATAAGTAAGCAGGCATAGGTATAGCAGAACATCATGATTCATAGTTTTTTTCTCCAGCCCAGACCAAACGAAAATGGATAGCAGCAGCAGTTTTTGGTTGTGAGGTTGTAGGTGCGCACAAAAGGGAATGGATGAATGGGCAAAAAAATATTTTGATCATTTTACTTCCTGGATTATATGGTCATCATCGTCATGTGTCTCCGCTGGTGAGTTGGGTATAAGTGACGTGAGACGTGAGATTATTAAAGATAGGGTGGTAGAGTTGGAAAAGGTCCATTATATACACATACACTGTTTTGCTTTCTTCCTGAACTTTGTCATTTGTCTGTAGTACCTATTATTCCTGCCATAAAGATAAAAAATGAAATAAGACACTCTGCAGACTGCAGTAGTTGTTAATCTTCGTCGTGTGCGTGTGTTGTGTAGGTCGTAGAGAGCAAAGACGTTGATGAATCTGATACCTGCGGCTCTACTTGGTATCTTTTTGTTGTTGTACCAGATCTTACAGAGAGTGAGTAGTAGTGGGAGAGGAAGAGAGAGAGAGAGAGAGGAATATGCTATGATGAAATGTTATTGCTGATATGATAACCATGATCTATAACTCTTCTCCTGCTTCTTCCATCTTCCATCTAAATTTTATATCATAAAATCAAAAGAAGTAGTATAAGTACTGCATCTCATTTTTTTCCACTACCATTACTACGAATCATCATCGTTTTTATCTAGCTCGTTAATGCTATTTAATTTGGGTAAGTGTGACTAGCTGCTTTTTAGCTGAATAGTTGACGTACCAGGAAGGAACTCATACAACATAATAATAACATTTGCATGAAAGGCTAACTCGGAAGAGCCAATGACCCGGGGATTGTGTTTGAGGAGACTCAAGGCTAAATAACTAATTTGTCCATAGTATAACGGTAGTATGCTCATGTTTGGGTACTACCGTGTATACTGCACAATGAAGGGTTACCCTATTACTTGATACGTTAGTGTAGGTATCTGATTCTTTTATTCATTTAAGTCCTTAGATAAATACCTAGTATACCTGGCACATAAAAAACATGCAATCACATCGGTATTTCAGCAAACAATACATTTTGATGTCCCTTTTGTGGTTGGTAAATATGCATTGTTATGAGAGGCACATTGGAGAACACTACTTTGCATCAATGCAATTGCAGTAGAAAAGGTAAAAAAGACATACTTGCGTAGGAAAAAGGAGTAATACGAATAAAGAAGGGGTAAAGCACATGGAAAAATATGGACAATGTTTGTAATCTTTCCTACAAGCTACCATTTGAAAAAAATGTTTCGTGTTGCTACAATAAAGAAGCATGTAAGGAGCAAAGAAAGATGATATTGATGGTAATGCTAGCAATAATAATGGGCAACAACGTGGTTTGTTGGTTCCTGTTGAAGAAAAAAAAACGGTCACATGTATTTGCTATCACTGCGTGTTTTGTAAGTGTACCTTTATATGGAGATACGTTTGGATGGATGGATGCATTAAAGCTACTAAGCCTTTTTTTTACCTAAAGCTAATGCTGCCGCTGCTGATTATGAAGATAGGTTAGCGAAGAAGTTAGCTAGTGATGTGTATGAACATCACTCTTATTTGCATTAAAAAATGTGCTGCAACATGTGCGCTTGCTATAAGGTATAAGGAGACCTTGGATGAGACTGACGAGGGATTTTGAGGTGGATTTTTGAGGGTCACAAATTGCCAAATGACTACAACTGATTCTTTCGCTGTGATCTTCAGTTCCTCATCAGAACGCAGACGTTTTACATTTCGTCGTTTAGCAGTAGTCCAAGAAGTTTTGTCATTCCATCAAATGGATGATGCTGCAGTTGTAAAGTTTTTGGGAGAAGTCAAGTTTATAGTCAAGTGATCTATCTATCTTTTGTGTGAGCATACATATTATAGCCAGGCCGGGCTGAAAAATATCATTGTCATTATCATCATTTTCTTCTCAATATCAGCAACTTTACTCGTTGTCGTCCTTTCATAGAATACTATCAACATCATCATCGTACATCATAGCTTTCTGTTGCTGTTGTCTTTGTTCAAAAAGTAACGCCAGCAAGTTCATGATACATATATACGCATATTATGCACACTAAAGTTGTCAAATTTTCCTTATCTTTATTGAACGTTTGGTTGGTGTTTCGTTTTCCCTTAAAGTTTAATGAGTTAAATTGTTAGTAAAGTGGGGTCATTGGTTTTTCACTATCACTCACTTTGCTCGATTTTAATTACTTGTGTGTCATTGTGCATCATCGTATTGTGTGTAATATAAAGCAAGGTACAAGAGTGCATTTTCGGTGATTTCAGTGAGAAAATATAATGATTATTTCTGTGTCATTCTTATGATAATAAACCGGTTTAATAATTTGGAATTTGCTGGCTAAATTTTTAAATTAGAGTAAAAATTTTGCTCATAGCAAGAAAAAAAAACCTTTCAATAAGTGTATCGTTGTTGAAACCCGGACCTGGAAAATTTGGGTATTCTGGAGAGAAAAATTAATACATCAGGAAACAAAAGAGTCCCATTAAATTTGGATAAGTTTTGGATCTTGGCCAAGAGCAGCATCATCGTTGCATTGGTCGCATGCCAGTGATAGTGTAAGTAAAAAAATTATACCTACGTGTCTTTAAAATGAGAATTCAATGTTGTCACTGTCATGCAATATGGAAGACAAGTTCAATAGGTACTTAATTTTTTATATATAATCAGTAGGCAAAGCAAGTTTGCATTTTTTATGTAGGTGGAGTGTGCAATATTATACGCAAGTTATATTTTGTGATTCTTTTTTTTTTTTTTGAAATTGTGAAGCGCAAAGGCATAAATTTATTGCTTGTTGTTGTACAATGTAATTTTGACATAACAAGTAATTGGTTTAGTTTGGTCAGCTTGATCGAATTCCACAGTATATGCATACTGCTGTTAATCAGGTTGACATTAAGAAAGAAGCCGAGACACTGAAAGATTTGAGTTGACTTACTGTAACGATTTTTACAGCCATGTAAATAAATAAACTCATATTGAGTCATTAAAACAGGTGTACTACTGAGCTGTCAGTTTATATGGTGTACTTATCGTTAAAGCTAATCAACTGACTAGACTCTCATATTAATGGTGTGACTATATTATATTACCTAAAAATTCATGTCCTGCGTATTCGCAGTTTTTGCACATACGCAACGCGTAATCAAAAATGTGAAGTCTAGGCAAAAGTGTGAGCATCAATAAAAATCCACTTTTGTAAGCATAAATTTCAATAACTATTTTTCATATTCTCAATTTTTTGACAATGATTAGCTTCTGCATAGCCAGTTTGCATACAGCTGCGTCATTTTGCCTTTGTTGTTATACTGTGGCTTTAGGGCTAATGACTTTGCTGTTGTTGTTGAGAAATATTCACTGCAGAGAGATGATGATAAAAACAAATGAAGAGACAAGGGATTACTAAATCCTCACAAAACAGAAGATAAAAAGTCAGTAGGCACGGTAAAAGAACGCACGCATGGTCACATTAGTGCCGGTATTAATTGGGCCAGTGTTTTTGGTGCGACTATGCTTTGCTACTGGTAATGAAGTGACTGCATGGTGCGTGTGCTCATTCATCTCATTCATTCATGTGTTTTATTCATGATGATGACGTTGACGATCAAGAAGATCATAAATTTTCGAGTGCGGTATTACTACTGTTACTGTGCTCATTATGCAACGTATTGAGCAATGCAGATATATGACATGGTGGCTTTACTGTTGTTCAACAGGTGCATAATGTTACATTCAAAGTCATGACTGAAGCATCTACAGGTGTCTCGATATAATTTAAACTGGTGTAGATGAGAGACTACACGTGTCTTTGACCAATGGGGATACATTATACTTACTCTACCGTAACCTCAAATCAGGATTGTCCAGCATTGCTTATCTCTAGATTGGAGCTCTTGTCGGTATCCTTGTCCATGAGTGTAAAAAGTAAATTTAAGCTACAATTTGTAACAGCGGTTTGCATTATGCATTATTTGACGATTTCAATGTTGCATACTGTTTTAGTCGTAGTCATAAGTGAAGTGAAAGTAGTACACACGCATGCGAACAAACTTTGAAGGGACTAGTTCTTTATAATAGCTAAATTCAAAATGTCAGGATTTTATTGTGAATATGATTTTTTAAATGAGTGATAATAAGTAAACGGTAGGAATTTACTACTGATTCATCTGATGTCCTGTGTTATGCAACCGTTGGCGTGAGCACCGGTGAACATTTTATTAAAGTCATCACCACACTAGGTACTAGTTGTAGTATCAGTCATTCAGTACCTTACTTTTGGAAACAACGAACAAATTAACTTGGTAATTTGCGTACTTTTACGTCTCCCCCACCTCTTTGTCCCACAGTTGTTTGATGAATTTGATGTGCCTTCATGAATTAGGTACAGCTAATTTGCTTTGAATGCAAAATATGCGTACCTATATGTACATGAGCCTACATACATGACAATTTAATTTCATGTATCATCACGTCATCGAGTAATGGAGTATAACTTTTGTCATCTGAACGACACTTCACTGTGATTTATTCGAATGTTTTTTTTTCTTTTCTTAATTCACTTTTACAAAAAAAAAATTAAAAACTTTTGCATGCGGTGAGCAAGTGGGTGGATACTGGTGACGCATAAAATTTAATGGATCGCATAAGGCAACTGCTATCTATCTAGGTACTCATATTCAGCGACTTTTGTTTTCAATGTTGTGTTACTGCCTTGATTAGCTTTAGAGATATATTAATCTAATATATGCTTGAAGCTTTATCGAATATCAGATTATGCTGATCCTGGGCGTAAATCTTCGTAAAATTTAAGAGCTATGAGTTTTCTACAATTGTAAATCTGAATCTCATGTACGTTGTCGCATTTATGTATCTGTTAGCATCAATTGATTATGCAGCTGGGAGAATTTTTATTGGCATCCACACGTTGCTCTGAAGGGTTCCTTTTGAAGTACGACAAGTATTTTATAGGTTTAGGTATGTATTATGTATATGCATTCTCATGATATTAGTGGGTGGTTGACAGTGAACTAGTGTTATAATAGGTTAATATTGTTATCAACTTTGCACTGAAAGTAATGATGATTTGTATAACATAAAATAGCAATCATGTTTACTTCATCCATTTCTTCTAATTGTTCACTAACACCTTTAAATTCTTTCTCGCTGTCTCAAATTAACTTGCTTACAAATTTCATGTAAGTTGTCTGTTTTGCCACATAGCAGCTTCAATAAACTGAACAAATACACTGTAATTCATGAGTAATTATTTGATAGAACAGTTCTGTAAACAATTCGAATTTCATCTAAATATCATACCGTTATTCTTACCAACTAACAGCATATTATGGTTTTAAAGCCAACTCTGTAGACAATTTTTAATAGAAAAAACGGGGCAATATCGTCACAGTTCTCTTGAACTTCCTAATATTAACAGTAAAGATGAAATAATTTGTTCCTAATGTATTCCAAGAACAGTAAAATAAATGACATAATGGTATATTTAAAATCTCGAGTTAAGACATTGTTCTGGGCACCTTCAAAGTATGTACATCTAGTTATACCGTCCATACTAAATCAATCAGAAACTAGTAGTTTTTAGAAGTGTTTGACTTTGTTCAGAACGCTCAATGTACTAACAGTTGGGTACATTAAACAAATAATGGAGTTTTCAGTAAAGAGCAAGACAGGAAATATGATGATGTAGTACAGTACAGCTTGGCCATTTTAATCGCTCATCTCCAATTCATGATTTTTGATGATGATGTTCAAGATCCATCTAATCGTCATGTTTGCTCATATAACGTCATCGTCTGCTAAGGCAAGGAAGACATTGCTAACAAAGAAAAAACATGCATATCACAACCGCTATAATATTATCTCCCTTTATCTATTCTGAATATCAAAACATCTTGCCACTTCCATGATGAAACGTTGTACCTGCCGATCATCTTTATTCCCGTCAAGATGAGAAGAGAATCAGAATCAATCTTGTAGAAGATATAATGGTAACCGAGCAGTTACAATGTGTTGAGAGCAAACAAACATAATTAGATTCATGTTCGCCATACAATGATCCTTCTGGCCAAGCCAAATTGTTTTTTTTCTTTCTCATCTTCTTCCTTTTTTAAATATTGTCAGTTAGTCAGTTGTACACTCGCACTCGTATAATATTAACATGTTCCAAGGTCTTGCGCATAGTATTACCTCTCTCTCTCGAAAAGTTATTGTTGTATTTGTTATTCCAAAAAACTTAATATTCCTTCTTTAAGCAATCTTCTTGTTCAGTCGCTTCTTCAAAAAGGGATCCTTTTTACCACCTTGTCCATAACAAAAGGACTCATCTTCGTTTTTTATTATCCATGTACACAAACAGTTATTATAATAATTTTGTTGTTTTGTGCGCAAACCCTGTTGCCTTTTGGATACATTGTTGGCTTCTTTCTTTATTCTCTTCGTCAAAAAGGTAAACTCTTTTTTTCCACGGTTGACTTGACTTGTTTGGTTGTCTGATTAATAATATTATTATTGCCCTTTCGAATGAAAAAAAGGTAAACTGTTTTTTCCACGGTTGACTTGACTTGTTTGGTTGTCTGATTAATAATATTATTATTGCCCTTTCGAATGAATGCCTCTCAAAAATATTATAGTATTTAGTCATTCAAAGACATTCCTAAAGAGAAGAGTTGCAAAAAATTGTAAGCAAAAGTAATTGCTGCAAAATGTTTTTTAGTCTTCTTGTAGGCTCATCTTCAGAGTAGAATGCATCTCAAGGGTTTTCCTATTCATTTCATTTGTTTCAAACACACGTACTCCATCGAGATGCTATCTTGTTGCTGCACTATAAGAATAGTTATCTTTGGGTGTACATTGCAAATTGCAACAGTACAGTAGTCAGTGTGTGGCAAATTGAGAATGTTGATGATGATATGAAGTTGGTGTATGGTGTATGTATGTTTTTTGATTGCGTAATATTGTCAGTTATCTCACTTGTTGTAATTTTGTAATTATCATCCTTCCTACTCAAGTTGAGAGTCTTCCCAATCCATTCAACAATGTCCTACCTCAAGCTCCTTTTGGATGTAGAAGGCATCCGTTCAGTTCTCACCTTACTCACTTATCGTCATCATCGTGAATTTCATTATGTACTGTTAGGCTGATATGACATTTTCGTTTACTGCCGTACTTACCTATAAAAGTAAGCGTGAGGTTTTTTATGTATTTTACTTTTACGCACGTTTCCTTTCGTTTTTTTTTGGTGGTAATTGTTGCATATAATATGTTTACGACAGGTAGTATTTTACCAATTTTCTGGCTTGTTAGTAAGTATAGTTGGAAGATGATTTAGGGCTTTGGTATTTTGTATGTGGTCGTTAAACAGTAATTGGTGGTAATTGTTGCATATAATATGTTTATGACAGGTAGTATTTTACCAATTTTCTGGCTTGTTAGTAAGTATAGTTGGAAGATGATTTAGGGCTTTGGTATTTTGTATGTGGTCGTTAAACAGTAAATTTTAGACAAGCATAAAAACCTTATGGCTATTGATAAGGGCATTTTTCTTATTGGAATACATACCAACTCTCCAGAAGATGTGTTTCCTAACATCTTTTTCTTGTCAAGTAATTTGTTTCTCAATGAAAACAACACCCCTGAGAATATGAATACACACAACAATATGGCGGCACTTGAGTCGAAACTTTTGAGTGTGAAGTAAGGTTTAATTTTTTAATCAATTTTATTTTCTGTTTAACAGTGCTAAATTTTGACCGATGAATGAGTACAATGGTAATGTTGTTTGTACTTTGGTTTGAAACTTTAATTATTCTTGCTGTGTGCAAAATTTGAAAATATGGAACAAGGTCAAATTAAATTTTTCCTTACACCGCAGCGATTGAAGTGTAGTTTGATTTTAACGAAAAAGTTTCAGAAGCTGAAAATAATATTTTCCGACATGTAATTTAGATGGGGTTCGATTGCAGAGTCGGAAAATTAGTCAAGTTGCACTAGAATAATAAATGGAGTATGCAATAATCCTCCATGAGGCATCCGCTGTCATACGTTCAATTTCGGGTGTGTATTTAACCTTCATCGATTTATTTAATGCTCGTTGCGTTGTAGTTATTCAGATGGATTATGTTAAATGTGACAATAGTAGGGTGCCATTTCATACCTGCCAAATAACAAAATATTCTTGTATGTCATTGTAATGCGATTTCTTTATTTGACATTTCATCCCTGATTCCAAAGAGGTCTTTTGTTTTTGTTTGGTGTAATACAACAGCCATCATCGTTTGTCATGTCAAGTGTCAGTCAGTCAACCAAAGGATATTGTAAACTTTTGCAAATTGCAACATATATTCCGTTATTGCTCCCATCATAATTTTGTTCGTTTGTATGTATCGTAATACTTGGAGTGACAATAATAAATCCCATCATATTTTCCATTATGCTTACTTGTCTCGTCTTTTCATTCTATTTAAAAATATCTAAATGACACATTAAGTACGTGTACTTGTGCGTGTAAATATTATGCATAATATCGTTTTCTGACAGACTCGCAGAGAAAGATGACATTTCATTGTTCCCAATGAATGAGCAAGACAGACATTTGCAATATTCAACGCAAGGTCTTCATTTTATGCTGCTGTTGTCTGATTGACTGAATTTACAAAGTAGTTCCACAAAAAAGAGAGTCATATAAAGAGAAAAAATGAGAATATCTGTGAGTAAAATTGTCCCTAAAATAGCGATATGCATACAAAATTGCAACAGATAAAAAAATATGACCAGATATGACATTTTTGTATACTTTGAAAAGGTATAAACACGAATCCAAACGGAGAAGAAATAAAAAAATAAAATAATCTTGAGCAATAAATCAGAGCCTTATATGGAGTTGGTATGCGTCTGCGTATCATTATTGACGCTTGTTGATGACAGTGCTACCAAATAATAACAAAACAAAAGAAACAAAGTTCTTGATAAAGACACCGCGTACCGACAGCATCTTCCCTTTGTTGCTGCATGTTCTGTGAGCTCTATGGACAAATGGAGGTGGAGGTCAAACAATGTATTTTATTCCAAATGAGGAACCCTTTCAAATATATTTTTATATTTCATTATTCTGTTGTAGTGCACTTGCGTTGCACAATCATTGAAGAGAGGAGCGCATGCATAATAATAATAATAGTAGTGGCAACAGATTTGATAAATCAATCTGTCACGGACTAAATCAATACTAGATAGGCAGTCAGTAGGAGAAGAGGGAGAGGATGAAAATATAAAAAAACAGTTTTTGGTGACTCTGTCTATGGCGTGTACCTATTTTTTATTGTTGTTTTGTCATGATTGTGATGATGATTGGTGACAGATGACAGTTTACAATGGAAGCTGTTGTGCGGCAATAGCATCAGATTTATAGTATTTGTACTTGACGCATCCAATCCAGTCATTTTATTGTAATCTCTTACAGCAATGACAGCAGTTGTAAATGTTTTATTCGTGTTAATTCTTTGTAATCGCTGAAGCGATTAGGGTAAAATAGGAATTTTTTAAAATTAATCAATAAAATGTCAATAATAACGCTGCATTTGGGATTTGGACATTGAGACGATAATACCATGTAAGCTCATTAAGGGACCTGATTACCTCGCATGACAATGCAATAATTCTTTCTTTACAACTCTGCTGTAGCAGCAGTAGTCAGTTAATGAAGCAATCAATAATTTTGACTATGTACAAATCATATTCATAAATATAAGAAAAAATAAATGACTTGACCAGTAGATAGAATAAGGATGTAGAGGGACAATCTACGGATGGTGTATTTTTTACCATGCTAATTTTTTATATTTTTTTCTGATTTGTATCACAGGTAGAGGTGAAGAAGACGGTCATTGGACATTTCTTCTTGACCGGAAGTTTAGCCTACGATGAGAGGCTGGTTCGATGCGTTCAGAACCGATGGCGGGCCTACGCTGTATAGTTACAGTAATCGGACTCCCGTCACCGGCGATGTTCCCACCATCACTCTGTATGTCGTCTTCTTTACTCTGTTCATAGCATTCATCATCATCTTCCCTGGCGTTCGAAAAGAGGTAAGCAGTTAATTATGACTAATTCAATTAAAATTATATATTACACGACACAGTAACAAAAATGCCTGAATATACCAAAGAACTCCCATTATAATTATTTCAAACTTCATGTGCAGTAGTGGCTCTGTAGATGTTGCTTAAGTACAATCTTTAAAAACGTTCTTGAAATCAACCAAATCAAAAGGCATGTAGGTAGTCATATTCTCCATTTTTATGGGATTCTTAATTGTACTTGATACCATAATAGAATAATATTATTATATGTCTACTAAGCTAACCTTCTCAAGTTCGCATTACTTAATTCTCAATTCTGCTGGTACAAACAACAAACAACAGCAATATAACACCTAGAGAGAACAATTTTCCATTCATTTGTATTTTTATTATTTATATGATTGTTGTATATTATGCGAAACACGAACAAAATCATGGTGATCACTGGCATAATGTATGATACAGCAAATGGTAAAGGGTCGTTCTGTCAGTCGAATGGGTGGCCATTAGCTTTTTACCTTTAATTTTAGCCATTTGATTATGAATGGAAAAGTATTTTTCATTTTCAGTCGTCATCATCATGAGTAGACTTAAAAGCCAGTCAGCTAGCTACTTACCAACATGATGGCATGTGTCATGTGAATTTTTCCATGGTCCTTTTGCATTCCAACTTGAGGTGGATGTTGCCAATTAAATGAGACGCCTTATCAGTAGCAGTCTCCCTTTTGCCATTTCTACTGCACATTATGCAGTACATTTTTTTAATAGTTAGGCATGCAGATAGCTAGATATGTAACTTAGGTATTCAGCATTCATCATCATCATAAACCTCTTTTAACGTGTGAAGAATTAAGTGAATCACTTTTTACATTATCACTAGTATCATTGTTGCATATATGTATGCACGAATGGAAAAATAATAAAAAAACGAGATTTTTCAAGTGTACACGCAGACCACTGTTATAATAATAACAAAGACAGATAGATAGATGGATGGACAGCTCAACTAGAAGAAAATGCTAAATAATTGCTCTTATGCCAGAGGATAACGTTTTTTTCTTCAAAGTACCACAATTGCCGCTGCGCTGCCAATAAACAACTTTACTTTTATGTCATTTTGAATAATATTGTATGGTAAAATGTGTGTATGTATGAATTTTTGCAGAGATTCACAACCTTCACCAGTGTTACCTTGAGTCTTTTCGTTGGATCTGCAATTCTTGGTAAGTATCCATACATATCACTCCTATTATGCATTACAATTATATCCTCTTTTATTTATTGCCATTAACAAAACGCTGCTGCTGCTGTTGTAATGCTTCTAATAAAACACGCCAATATGCCCAGTAAATACTTGTTTGAAAATGCTTAGTGTTATGTATTCAATCTGGTATGTATAGGAAATGGGAATGCACATTGCAATCGTATATTTGTTACTTTGCATCAAAACACATTACCAGATTGTTGTGATGATATAACACATTTATCCACACATCATCCTTTACTGACGTTTTGGACAATTTTCTGCATAATTTTCCTACACTTGGCGTATCCTTTTAAATCTATCACAAATAATATTCATATCTATCCATGCATTCATTTGAAAAATCTTTTTGGCTCTAGTAAGTTCTGCCACCAATGTTGTACCTATTCCAACTACAATGTGGTTTGCTATTTTGCTAACAAATGTTGTTTTATTAGCTTTACGTGATTTCACACTGAAAATTAGTGGCAAGCATTGAAAGAATATGATATACAACCAGAAAAGACATTGAGCTGCACTTGAAAATTCATGGGAATGTCAAAGCAGATTATTATCATCATCATCATCAAAATAACAGCAAAAGTATAAGCATGGATGGAGTAAAGTCAGTGAAGCAAGCGGACAATCACATATTGCACGACAATCAACGTCATCATCATCTTTGATATGAATGAATAATGGACATATATCATGAAGTGAGCTCAGATGTATTATTCCATTATCTATTTTTACAATATTTTATCTGAGCTGTGCGGAGAAAAGATTCAAATATTTTTTTTCATCCCAAATTCGGACTGAATTTGTCAAAATAGGTACAAGTATAACTCCAAGTTTAATTCAACACAGCGTGAAATTTTTCTTGAAAATTCCAAATCCGGTTTCACAATTATGTAATATGAAGTTGCTTATATCTAACTTTGGCTTAAAAAACGAGACGGGTGACTAATGCAATACTAGTATGCGTCTTTTCATTTTGCCAACCTGCAGAGAGATGCATAATGTGCTAAAAATGGAGAAAATGGATTTCCCAAGCGATTTAGATTAATTTTAGAGTCAGTCATGTACGTGATACATACACTCCCGCTTTCACTGCTCACTCAGTTCACCAGAACTAGAACCATTTACATTATCATAAATAGTAGGATGTTATTATGTTAATAACGCTGAATTATTTCTGTCTGGACTTTACAGCCAGAGTCATTGTTATAATGAAAAATTATGACTGAAAAGTACACACCTGAAAAAAATATTCACGACAAAGTTTTTTTTCATAAAGTTACTGAGATAAAACACGGATAAACCTTGACAAATTAGGAAGAATAATGTACTTTTGTTATTAAATTTTAACAAACAGGTATGTACCTAGGTGCTGACTTGTCGCATCATCATCATCATCATTATATTTATCATAATGTGGAATGTGGACATGACGCATCATGAAAAGATTTGTGGTAATTTTGCTGTATCCTACTATTCCCTACGCCAGGGAAAAGGAAAGACGGTTTTCCAGTAGAATGAATGAAAAAAAATGCCTTGTCACCAAAATGAGTAAGGTCATTTACGCTGTTGGTGCAGGTAGTTTGTTATTCCTGGAAAAAAACCATTAGTATTTCATTATTTTGATCCGAGGAAAAATCAAGGAATCATCATGATGCATAAGTAATCATGGGCTATATATACCTTCTTGTTTTTTAATGATATAGTTGTCCTTCCAAAGTACGTTTAAATGAATTATGAAATTATTTTCCATGCGATTAGTGTTACTACTGCGGTTGTTTAAATTATTTGTAACAGCAATCGTGAGAAGGTAGAATATTATTACAAAAGAACTACAATAATTCTCTCTTACATCACTTCCAGACAACCACTACAAGTACAAGTTCATCATCGCAATCATTGGTAAACTGAAATACATGCAGATAGTTCACGTACCTATTTCTTTCGTAAACGTGCTTTGTGCCATGAATATTCAAGTTTTGTTTAGATTTGTTATTTATTTCATACCAACAAATAATATTTTGCAATGTGTGTCCCTCTAAATGCAAAAGAGAAAAAAAAATCATACCACTACTCTGAATTTGTAGTATTGGCGTTATTAGTTCATTCTCATCTCCATCATCACATCTCCTCACCATCGTGGCTAGTTGTACTAGTACCAGCCATGATGATATATGATAAAGTGTAAAAAAAAGATGATGTAGGAGACCTTGAGAAAATTGCAAAGAAAACTATGACTTCGCCACATAATCTTATTGGAATCTTTCAGAAACCAACAAAAAATCGCAGCTGCAGTTCATGCGTAAAACGTTATTACAGAGCTTGTCTTGTACAAACAGGAAAAAATTGTAAATGAGGAAGAATATAAAGTATTTATTCCCAAACTACAGCAACCACTTGTCCGCTGGTAAACTTCACCGCTGTGCATTCACGCAAGTATTTTACGATCTTGATTCTTGATTGCTACAACATATTTTACTTTATGTACATTTATAACGTACAGTACCTATGTGCAATATTCACAATATATTTTTGTTACACATTTCATCAAAGTAAAGCAAGAAAAGATCATCATCGTGTCCATACATACAACAACGACAAAAAAAATCTCTTACACATTGTCCATTCATTCATTATCTAATCGTATATAAAAATGGTAATTGTAAGTACGAATGTACAAGTTCTTATAAGGACGAAGAAACTACTGCACTGGCAAGTTTATATTTTATTTTGATTGCATTTGATTATTTGGTGGTCTGGTGGTGACGGTGATATGATGGTGGCTGGCTGTGCCTGTGACTCTGCAGGTATCACTGATTTACAACCCTTTTTAATGAGTGTGCTAAAAGTGCTAATAATAATGTTCATCGTTACTCTTTGCTCTTGTCTCTTGCCGAGCCTTCTGTTCTGTAGACGATATTCTTCTAGTTGCTTGCTGTGTTTCAGAAATGTAGATTTGCTTAGAGCTATTGCAGTTATTAACTGCATACTATTAAGCAAAGCAAACTGTTTATCATATAGACAATAATAATATGGTGGTAGTGGGGAATAGAAATGATGATGATATCACTACTGGCATCGCTGTGTAACGTATGCGTTGCATCAATTGGGCCATGACCTATTTAGGCGTTCTGCACGTCGTCGTTGTTCTTTTCAAGGTTCTTCCTGCATTGCATTTTCATCTCATTTTCCGAGAGCCTCAGTCAACCAAAAGCAGTTCGCTTTATTTAAGAAAACGTTCAGCGATTGGTAACGTTTTTTCACTCGTTTTTTCTGCAACTTTTGCTCTCTGGGATTTTACTTTCTTTTTATGTAACACGAGTGAGTCAAGTGTGAGCGTTCCGTGTACTTGGCATGATGATGATACTGAGGGACAGGGAGGCATAAGCTGGCGTAGGTACGCATATTAATATCTCAATCTGATGTACTTGATTTTTTAAGATACATGCTTCATTTCACCTGTTTTTATTTGATCGAAGGCATGCAAACATAATGTAGTAAATGGATATAGTGATGATGATGTGTCAATGAGATTAGACAAGGTGTCATCAGCACGCGCTCAGCGTCTATCTGCAATCTAGTTTTTTAGTCACATACAGTGATTATGCGAATTTTGCAAATTGGTTGAGTGAATATTTTTTTGGGAGCTATATAACATGTAGTCTGTCCACTAGCGTTGTAGTAATTGAGGCAAAAATATTTTATCACGATTTACAAATTATGTGTCGAGATAGATGTGGGAATGAGATAAGGAGTTCGATATTTACGACGTGATTATGACAATGATGTTGTTGGCAGAATGGTTAATTCTTTGCATATTTAGTTTAAATAATTTGATCACTTTTTGAGACAATGCAGCTTGTGGAGCCAATATTAGTTGAAGGTAGATTCAAAAAAAAGTTTGGCTATGTATGCATTTTGTTCAAAAGCGTTTTACTTCTGGAATTCTTAATGTAAATGCATGCACATAGTTAGGAACAAAATAGGTAAGATATACACGAATCGGATCAAACGAAAGTTCATAGGAAATTATAAAATGATTGTCATGTGTAGGTAGTTCTTCTCTTTTTATACTCAGCGTAGGTAAATGAAATATTTTCTCATTGACAAGCCAGTGAGTGGTACCTTGTGCCGTCAGAGTTAGTTCCTATTGGTATTATGCAGACAAAAAAATGCTGCCGGATTAGCTCAATGTAATTACCTAACCAAACTGCCACTTTTGTCAATCGTGCTTCTTTCTAGAACATACCAAAAGGAGCGTTTATCATGTGTCTGAGTCCTGGGAACAATAGTTCAAAAATTTTCAAGTTAGTAGTCGTTTGCGCCGCAAAATCCTTTAGGGAGTATGTCGTTAATGTTCAAGCATTGTAAAGCTGTAGAAAAAAGACGAATTAACGCAAAAACCTGTAAAGTTTACTCACGCACAATATTGACGTAAACTTGAAAGTCAATAGAAGACGACAGTCACGTGTTATATCATCAACGGACGGATGTTATGTAGCACACGTTCCTTGTTTGCATTATTTATCACGTTTAGTGAGTACATTTTGGAAAATGTAACAACAAAAATGCAATCGATGATGTCCTTGCTAAAGTTTATAGGATTTTATGATGTCTTTTAAAATGATGCATTTTGCATAGTGATCAAACGTGCAACATTATTAATTCAGGGGTTTCCCTGCTGGCACTGTTGTTTTGATGACTAGAATTTTTTTTCTTCCTTTTTTTCCAACTGTGCATAATAATATATGTAAAAAATAGCACAATCAAAATAGGTATGCAACAACTTTTCATAGGATGCAAATCCAAATCATGAAAGTACAAAAAAATAATCGTAATGGAAGATAAATGCTAATAGAATCATTGAGAACTCAATTCAAACAGGCCGCTTTTTAAATTAATGTACGTACACTATATAGCTACGTTAAGGTTAAGTAGCGTACATGAATGACACATGGAATCGACATCAATGCACACGTTTATGAAATGGGTTGGTTCACTGTACTTGCTGGGCCATAAAAGATTAAAATATAAAAATGAACACAGAGATTACATGGCAAAAGGGTGTGAAAAAGGTTTGAGAAGAAATGGAAGAGAATAAAAACAGTTTGGACCGTTGTGACGGTCAAACTGAGGGATGACTCGTCAGAAGGTAAAGCTGCAAATCAACATTTTTACCTAAGTAATACGTATGCATATGTATATGCGTTTACACTAAAATGGTTGGTTAATGACCATTAGATTAATTATACTCAGGGACCATTTTCAACTGGTAAAATCAATATCCACCACCACCATCACATTACCAATAAAAAATATGTAATAGGTAATTAATACGACTCATATGAAAACAGGAACAGGCATGGTCAAATGCAAAATTAATTAGTATGTATATCGCTTAGTAAGCCAGAAAGGAAAAGCGGATTAAAAATATTTTTCGCTGAAACGTGCATTGCAAAATGAATATTAATTTTTTCCCCTGGCGTGATTGACTACTATCCTTTGGCAAAGCAGATTTCTTGGAAAACTGCAAGTAATAAATTACACATAATATGCAGCAATGACATGGCAAAAGACGCTAATACTTTCTGAGCCCTTGTAGTTTTTTTTGCGTTTAAAAAATCTGATTAAAATTGACACTTGACACACGTCTCGATTTGTAAAGGATTAATGACTCTTTATAGTGGCAGTTTGTTCATTAGTCATTGAATAAATGAAAGGTGGAAGGTGTTCAGAAGTATAAGTTGGAAAAATAAAAGTACACCCAGACATGGTTCAGTTTTAATTAAAAATGAGACATTCATCGTCATCATCAAGAAAAAAGTGAAGTTAAATGACATTCAGTGTATAGAAGAATCCATTTAATTTGAAAAAAAGTTAATTTTATGCGTCTGGTAATTAGATACGATTTGTGAGCGAGACTCGACGAGAGGAGGTTTGCGTGAAAAACATTTGCGTAGGTATACACTCGCACTTATTTCAATACGATATTAAGGTATGTACGTATATGGTTATGGTTTTATGGTACAGTATGCTTGAACGCGGCCTTGCTCAAGGTCACTGCATTCTTTTCACATGAGTGTGATTCAAAGGTACCGTTACAGTTATACTACACATGTACAGCATAAACAAAGTATGTCTGCATTCTGCATGAATGTATTTGCTAGTTTTTGCCATGTACATGTAATTGTATATTAGTTTTGTACATTTTTCCCACACAAACAAACATACACGTTCCCATGCTCAGAAAAAGATTGAGTAGTGCTGAAAGGTGCGTTGGGTTCAGGTTCTGCTCTGATTGCTTTTGTTTTGTTGGTAAACCCTGATGCTCTTGGTGAGGCTGGCTAGAGTTCAAAATTTGTGTAAAAAATTTGTTCATGCTGTTTGCGTAAGAAAGATTACACTGCTTGTTGATATGTGTTGTGAAAAAAACCTATAATTTATTCACGACAATCATTTCCAGAAAATTGTTCTAAAGATCATTATTTCACATAACTGTTTTTTTTCCTAAAGGGCAAACTGAAACGATAATTTGAGGCAACTTACTTTTGTCACTTGTAAAAATTGACTTTACAAGGAAACGATTAATCCAAAAGACTTGTTGTGCAAATTACACAGTGCAATTTAGAACCTATAATTTATTCACGACAATCATTTCCAGAAAATTGTTCTAAAGATCATTATTTCACATAACTGTTTTTTCCCTAAAGGGTAAACTGAAACGATAATTTGAGGCAACTTACTTTTGTCACTGTAAAAATTGACTTTACAAGGAAACGATTAATCCAAAAGACTTGTTGTGCAAATTACACAGTGCAATCTAGAGACAATATTATCACGGGGCAATATGTGTTACCGGCAACAAAAAATAATCAGTCAACATTTTTTATCAAGTTGTAGCATAAATTGTTGTGTACCTTCATCCTTCCGTTTAATTTCCTTTTTACAGTGGTGGAAGCTCTAATTTTTCATTTGAGTTGTTTGACTAATATCATTGTAATTGTTGTATTCGTTATTATTGCCTGACGTTTTTGTTTTTTCCATCTACGCACACTGTGTAATGATATGGTGAACCACTGTGTAGGTCTATTAGATGAACCTTAGATGGACGCATTTATTAATTTCATTACATTATTCGCCCTCCCTACAGGCGTGCTTCTATTTTTTTGCTTTGTTTACTTTTCATAAATTTTTATTGATTGCTTCCTCATCACATTCTGGCAGTCATATTCATCTTATTTCATCCTCATTTTTTGCATCTTCTATACACACATGAATTAATAAACCAACCAAACCGCTTATCAACCAGTGTATAATTCATGACTATTATTATTACTTTTGTTGCAATTTGCAATAATCATCTTTCCTTACGCAATGAATAACCGGAGTCAACATAACCAGTCCACAAATAAGCCATCAAAACAAATAGACATGTCATGATTCATGATACGCATTTTTAAAAGACACATGCGATAATCTACTTACACACATCACTACTTAAGCTGATTCTTACATGTTTACTTCCGCACTTTTTTGCTGTCGTCGTTGCCACTTAATTGTCCATTATTCTTCAATTCTCAATGTCGCCATCACTAGTCACAACTGGACATATTCATGCTGACGTTTCTTTCTAATGGGTGCTGTTTAAAGCATCATAAAAAACTGGACGATCGATGATGAGAATTACGTCTTAATAGAAGGGAAATATATATACAGAGCTCATATACTGTATTTACTACCTGTGGCTTCACTCTTTGAGCAGAAAATAAATTATCATTAACAATTCACATTAGCGTTATCTCTCTGAAACCATTTAGTCAGCTTGCGTTTTTTGCTGTTCATCATCATCATCACTGTTGTTATTACTCATCGACATCTCATTTTGAATATTTATTTACTTCCTTCCAGAGTGGAAGTAAGTGGGCAGGTGCACAATATCTTTAGACTGTAAATTTAAGTAAGGAATATCTATACATGGAATGCATGGAAGTAATTTGTCACGGAGAGTGGCTAGCTCACTCCTTAGCTTTTGGTTATATATTCACACTCGCCATCTTCTTCATGACTTTTTCATTTGTTGAGAGCCATGACCTTGCTTTTCATTCATCTCGTATTATTGTCTGTTTGTATTGTTGTGCCTTGATAAAAACGGCTACTGCTAAAGATGTGGTTGTGATTATAATTATGATCAAATGTATATGCACGGCGTAGTAAGAAATACAATATGATATCAATTCATCATCAATATATCTGTAAAAATGTAATCTATACGAGGAAAGATTTCTTAATTCGTTAGGAAAAACGTAAATTTGATGTGTTTACGAAGCGTAGATTCCCAGTAAATCCCTGTTGGTCTTCCAAGTATATGTAATTTCATGACTCATAATAGTAGACCCTTCCCTTTTCCCAATTTTGTTTGTGCATTCCTTTTAAATTTCAGATGTTTTTTCCATGTTTATTTCATGAATTTCTTTGTGAATGACATAGAACAACTGAACTTGTAAAATTCTTAACACGGCAGTCACGTAGTCAAAAGGCATGAGCCCAGTCATCCGTGTAAATAAGCAGGAAGTAAAAATTCTCTGTGGAGAACAGAATGACATTGAAGTTTTTGGTTTTGCTGATCATAAACACGAGACCAAAAAGTAAGACCAACAAACACAGCAAGCAGCTGGTAGACCAGAGAATTTTTTATGATGAAGTTCTAATGATGGTGATGGGAATGACAAAGCACTAATTATTTTTAGCGCTTTATAAATAAGGAGTATGTTTTTTAGTATTGTTTTTAAAGTCCAAGTTCAATGATACGGCTCTTTTTTTTATATATTTGGCATTCACCATTCGATACGTTTTGTTATGATAACTCACGATCCATGGTAGACCTGATGGAATGCTAATTTACGAGTTTAAGGAAGCAATAAAGAAAAGTAATTAGAAAAATCATTAAAAGGAACATATCAGAAGCGATATAATCAATAGTAGCAGACTTGAAGGTGTGACAGCGATTCACAGCATATAAACTTGAAGTCTACTGACTTAATTCCTTGTTTTAATGACAGTCCTGAGAAGCCTTTTGTATTTAATTCCGAATTGTTCACTAATCATAAGTCATAGAGATTTTAACTGCTCAGTCAATTGTCCATGCATATGAGCATCTTCAAGAACTTTTATTGATAATTTGGCATTTAAATAGCTAAGTTTACACATTTCGCAGTTCACTAAGTCAGAGATTTTAACTGCTCAGTCAATTGTCCATGCATATGAGCATCTTCAAGAACTTTTATTGATAATTTGGCATTTAAATAGCTAAGTTTACACATTTCGCTTCATTGTTTTACAATTTGACATTTAATTAAATAAACCATAGTTTTAACCGCCATTCACATATTTTTTTATAATATTCGGGGCCAGATGAAATACAGATGTATATATAAGCTAAGCTTCAAACATCGTGCACGAGAATATATTCACCATTCATTACAACAAATTTCTGTGAAAGCAGAATTAAATGAAATTATCCAAGTCATAACGATCCAAATGTAAACTCCAGCATAAATTACAAATTATTGCAAACTAGTTAGACTAAAAGTATGTATATCAGCGATAATTTATTTAGGAGGCCACTAATCTGACTTGTTATAATTTTTTAATATTCCATAATTTTCCTATTCATCACATACTGCCATCAAACATAAGTTTAAAAGCATATTTTATCAAATGAATTATTTTTTAAAGTATGTAAATGACTGTCCATTCCCCTAGTCGATTCTTCGTCAGGAGAGAAAGACTGATGGTGAGATTTTTCACACAGTCAGCCTCGTCATTCTGTCTCACTTAAAAATACACCTCCTGACATAATTATAACATGCCGTTGCATTTCAAATATTGCTGTTAATCATTCTATATGAAAAATTATACGGTATGGAATGACACGATGAAAGTGTGTACGCAAATAATACATCAACAACACCATTATCCTAGCCCTTTGATTTACCTTGTCTTTGCATACTATGTATTACATGCATTTCTAAATACGCTTTTCATTCTATTTGTTTAAAAAATAATTATTTTAAACAAATAGAGAGGAATAAGTAAGAGTGAATGTGTAGTGTAGAGTAGACAAGTGTACGTATAACAATCCCTGAGTTACGTGCACTGCACACACATGGATTTCCATCAATTAATACCTGTACAAAGATTGAGTTAATTATTTCATAATGCGTTATTCTACTTTTTTTACTGTATCGCTCAAGTCGATGAAGTGGTGATGCTGCTGAGAAGAAGACAAATGAATAATAATAATGCTAATAATTTAGCGTTAATCATGCTGAGCAAATCTTAGCAGTCACTCTCTCTCTCTCTCTGTCTCACAAAGTCCCATCCTTTTTTAATTTGAGTTCTTTTGATATTGAAAATGAATACTTACGATCATCTTGTTTGTCTCTGATGTGAATATATTATTGTGTTTGCCTTTAATTAGGTTTAAAATAGCAAATATGTATAAGACATAACATAATAGTAGTACACGCTAAAGCTGTAATCTTATCTTGTTTCTTTTGCTATTATAAGACTGGGTCACAGCCAAGCCAAACCATCACTGTATCAGCATTTAGTCACTATTCAATGTGCTGACTGCCATACACACAATTTAATGCTTGACAAGTGTGAGTGTGCATTCATAGTCCAACGAGAGAGATAATAAATCGTGCCTTAGTGAAAAATGTCTTTTAATGGAGCAGAATCAGCATTTGTACAATGTTTACAATTTGGTATTATGCAATATCCCGTGCTTGACTCTGAGAGTGAGGAGCCCTTAAAAAATAAAATCGGGACAGTGACAATGAAAATCCAAAGTGAATGAATGAATGAATGAAAATGTTTTAAATGGTTTCTTATCTCCATTTTGTTTTCTTCTTCTTCTATACTAATAATACATAATAGAGACACTTAACTTTTTATGTGTGTTTTCTCAACCAAAGTACGTGAATTTTAAAAGTGTGCGTACTAAGAGTAGTATTATTGTCTATTAAAAAAAGAACAATGAAGGCATGCAAGCATCAAACTTGTTTTGTGGTACTACGCAGGATTTGCTAATTCAACCCCAAAAATGGTTTATCTCTGCGTACTTGATGCAATTATGATCATATGAATGAATGATCATGATCATCCGTGCTGATGGGATACGAGATTTTATTGTGTCATACTGTGTGTATGCATGCCTATTTAATATAAGTAGAGCCATTATCAAAAATAAGAAGGTCATTGGTAAACTTGAGAATAATGAGATCTGCTTGCATTATTCAAAGAGAAAAATAATTACCGTTAAACTATTGTACTGCAACATGAATTATGAACGCAGATACAAAATAAATTATTTAAGAGGAGTATCACGAATTTTCGTGAGAACAAAAACTTGATTTGAAATTCCTGGGTTTTAGTATCAATGTATTTTTTTCATTGATTTTGTAGTGAGGATATGACATTTCATGGAAATGAAAGCAAAGACAATTTTTTGTGAGTAAAAAAAACAAAAGAAGGAACCTTCATATTACGTGGAAGTAGAACTGAATAGGTATTTAAATCTTCTAATGGGTCTACTTTACTTCTTATTTCTGCTACCTGCATTCTAGTATGGTATTTATTTACATTTTGTTTTCGACAAGAAACAAAAGGGAATAATAGCAAGCTTTTCTACACTGTCACAATGAGTGTGTAGTGTGTAGGTTTTTAAACATGAAAGCATGAAACTGAAGTTATTCCGCACAATCACAAGATACAATGGCGAAACGGTAATTTTACTAAATATGCTTTTGGCTGTATGCTGTTATGTAATCATAAAGGCATGGATTCTGGGTTGGCTGAGCACGTGTTATTTACTTGCGGAGGTACGTAAAATTTTTCAGGCATTTGCTTTGGGTTAGTATTTATTTGCACAGGCCCGTGACGACGTGATATTACCACCGTTGCTGCCGCCGCCGCCGCTAACATACATTCTTTCAATTAGTACTACACACAAAGTAAACCACTCTCCTCATTCAACAATTTTGTTTGAAATAGAGTCATTATGACACATTCACGATGACAGTAGCAATAAAAAAGCGTGTGTACTTGTGCACATAAAACCCGTATAACCTAGTTGTTCTAATGCTTGAAGGTGACTGGGAGGTGGTGGGATGCACGTACTGATATAAGGTCAATAAATATTGATTTTACGTGCACGTTGCTGATGATAGTTTAGCAGTAAATATGATAAAAAGTGTAAAAAAATACATCATTTTGATATGGTGAATAGAGAAATAAATACCTATTGACAAAATGAAAGGTATTTTACGACCTAATGACGAAGAATGAGAAATTGGGAAGCAGTATGAAAATGTGTATGTATCTGACTTGCTTACCAAAATCATTGACCTTTAAGATCTCTTAGAACTAAATAAAAGAAATACAGCACAAATGACCTGGAGAGAACTCCATAAAAATTGGAGATTATATAAAATATAATATGATAAAAGTCCTCATATCTATTGGATTCACATGCTGGGAAGGCTAGCAATGAAAATTATTTTCTTAGTTGGAACTTTCTAAGACAATTCAACTTTTTAATCAGGCTAATTGAGTTATTACACTTTTTAGAAAAATTAACCAAAATATTATGCATGAAAGGAAAAAACGTGGAAATCAGGTTCAAAACCAGCATGTTAGAAGTTGCTTGTTGAACTCAAAAATAGGTACATATAATAAAGCGAATAATAAAATGATGAGTATCGTGATGACTGAAGAACCTTTTTATGGGGAATACATTGTTTTCTTGGAGGCTGGGAAAAATTGATAAAAACCAGGGCAAAATGATAGCAAAATAAAAAAATACAGTTATATTTATTCAGTGAGTACATGGTTTACATAAGAACTACACATTATTTTATAGCGTATGAAGTAGAATAACTCAGGAGGATGATGTGTTGACATCAAAATCAAAATCCTTTCGCTCAGACTCAGGAGTGAGGGGCAGGGATAGATAGACTGTAAAAATTAACAACAACCTAGGATTGTTTTTGTCGGCTGTTGTTGTGTTGTGAGTAGTGTATATTAATGTTGATAAGAACGGTATAGGTTTCTGAGAGAAAAATGAAAGAAAACATGGCAAGATTGTTGTATGTTTTTATGTCGCATTGACTATTTAGTAGATTGTGATCAGAGCGTGTACCTACGGTGTACTGATTGTTTAACGGTTGAAAAAATACGTTTATGACTCTGTACTCTACGATGGACATTACCTAAGGTAACATTTTTAGGCACTCGTCTAATGGAAGAAGTGGAACCTATTCATTACGCAACAGTTGATGGCGATATTAGTGTTAAAGATTATATTTAGGGGTGGCCCAAGTTATCATCAGTCGTCAGTTGACTCAACAGTTTGTATTTTGGCAGTAAAATTGATCCTCTTAAAGTTAGTTGAATGTAGACTATGTGTGATGCAGCAAATATTTTGCCTAAGGCGATGATTCATCATCATCACATGGGTGCCACATTATGCATGCACACCATTGCACACAATGCACTTTTATTGCAGTTTTATAAATTATGCACATCACGATGCAATGTGATGATGATGATGGGAAAATACAGGGGAAATAGAACATGACATGATTTGATGAGTCTCACTTTTATCGGCAAATAGTTTTGTATTGATGTCACATCAGCATAATAAGCACCCATAATAATTGTTTACTTGTATTTGACACATGACGTACGAAGCAATTTATATGAAAACTAATCGTAAGTAAATGAAAATACTTAATGTAATATGCATTATAAATAGTACATAAGTACGACATATAAGTAGTTATTACATTTCACTAATGATTATTATTCACTACAATATTTTCTCCCCTTTTCTGGAGGAAATAAGCAATGACTAAAGCTCCTGATACATCATTGATACAACGTTACATTATTTAGTATTGAGGTAATAAAAATGGCAAAAAATGAAAAGTCAATAATTAATATAATAAAAATGGCAAAAAATTAAAAGTCAATAATTAATAACAATATATAACAATCATAATTTATTGTTTTAGAATAGAAAAATGTGCCAGTTGTACTTACTGAAATTTTGCATTAGTAACCCATTCCAATGCTTTCATGGTTTTCGTAGTTATTTTAAAATAACACACATCATCGACATACATTGTTTCGTTCATATTTGCTTTTTTGTCATGAATAGATGTAAGGCGCTTTTTGTGTCATAAATAATCTTGCGCGAGGAAACTACGTGAGTGTAACGTAAACGGATTCACAATTCAATTCAAGTGTAAATTACACACTTTTTACCGTTATGTACTAAACTGGATGCAATGAATGTGGCAATTTTCGATGAACATTGCTAAGTTGTTTGATCAAATCGAAGTAAAAACCTAATTCAAAGCCATGACACACGAAACAGTTCAGTTCAGACGTTCAGAGTGCTTTGCTTGAATAACTCCGTAATTTGTCTCAATGATTGATCTGTCGATAAAAAGCTTCTATTTGCAAAATATTCTTTAATCTCACCCTGTCAAGCTATAAATCTTAAATTTTTATGTAGCAATAACCATTTCGATTATAAATTCTCATCGTACACCTTTACACCATNCTGTCAAGCTATAAATCTTAAATTTTTATGTAGCAATAACTATTTCGATTATAAATTCTCATCGTACACCTTTACACCATAAACCGAGCAATTTCCCATATTTTTTGCTACTGCAGCTTACTTACAAAGCTTTCAAACTTAAATCGCTACCAGCTTGGAATAGCTAAACAACATTTTAATTCTAAAAAAATTTCTTTTTTTACAGTCAGTAAATATGGCACCGGGTGGCACGTGGCTGACTCATCCATTATGAGTTACTACAGAGCGTTTTCCAGGGAGAAACTAGCTGCTGATATTGGTGTTCATGTCGGTCTTACGCACTTCAATGTAACTTTACAAGGTAATGAAATCTTTCAGCAGCCTATTTTTACTCAAAGTAACAGATTTTGGCCACGCTATATAAATGTTGACGCCTTCCTTAGAATCTGGATTGCGTACTTATGGATAACATTGCTTTAGTGTCTAAAATTAACTTGGTTTGTTTTTAGGTCTTCCTTCGCAAAATGAGTCATTAGTAAATGACTACTTGCGGGAGGACATAGACTTCAACGAGAGGTTTCATTGGGAGACAACTCATGACATCCACGATGAATTCAGAGAAGCTCTAGTCAAGGGTTTGCCATATCCTATTCTTACTGTCGTCGAATATTTTGATGTGGATGACGAGGGATTCTCGTGGGGTCGTCAGTACAGACTAGCAGGATACTACGGTTCCATTGTTTTATGGTAAGTTGTAGAAATATGCGCACAATCAAGTAATACAATAAATTGAATTAATTACGCGATAGACACTCATCGTTCTTCAATTGACTGATTTTTGCTATCTGTATTGCAAAGCCACGACTAGACAACTTCGTACTATTATTTCAAGTTCATTTTTTTCAAGCTTTACACGACAGAAAGGTTGCATTCTGATTTAAAATGACATAACTTATTCATAAGTAAAGCATCGTCAAACCAAAAAGGAACCTATCAAAGCACGCAGGCCAAAAATTGCCAAAAAACCGCCGTATGCCGTACCTATAACAGTAGATTAAGTACACTATTTGGTTACATTATACCACATCACATCATTTATTCCTATTAACCACTTGCCCCAAAATCGCTAAGTAAATTCCAATTTCATGTCATGTCAAGAAACACAACATGTTTGAAGTTTGATAAATCACAACATAACCAAATGAAAAGTAAGGTAAGCATACAAAATTTATGAAAATATTTGTAGGTTAGATTTCAACTAAATCCTTGTTTTACAAAACATGATTTTTTACGTTCTTGCATTTGCCCTTATCAGACTACCACATTATCATTAACATCATCAACACAATAATAACGTCATAATTTTGTGTATCTTTCAAGGTTATTGAAGAACAAGACATTTGCAATCGTAACATCATCAACATCATTCAAAATAAATTGTACTATTGAAAATGTACCCCATCTAAACCCTTTTAAAAGCATTTTTGTACAATAAAAAGCACTATCATTATCATGATTATAAAAATGATTGCCGTCGACCCTTTAGCACGGAGTCAGCAAATACACTCAAAACAGGAGACCTTAATAATAATATCATTCATTTGATTTGATAATCTTTTCCATGCATTCATTCAACCCTTTTTTATTGTCGACTTCCTTTTGTTAATTTCTTTCTTCTTTTGATAAAAAAAAGTCTGAATAAGTCCTCAGCTGTCTGTTTTGCACCAAGCATGTTAGGCATGGTATATGGTACTTGCTTTTTTACATTCTCTTGAAAAAAATATAATCTCTTGTTTTCCGTTACCAAATTGACAGTTTACCTGTGAATGTCGTTCTATTCAATAGTCAGACCCAGCGTTACCCAACAAAACAATTTAATTGTTTAGTAAAAGTGCTATGTAGGCTAAACACAAATACAAAAGGCGCGTCAGATGTAAAAAAACAGTTTTTGAATTTATTTATTCAATTACGCTAATTCTTCTTTGTTCGTCAAAAATTCCTTCTCATGCCGTCATGCCTCCTTTCATACGAAACCACATCCCCCTAAAACTACCAAAGCCATCACTGTCAGACGTCAGAACAGAATGAATTATATTTTTCATTTTCACCCAAAAATGAATGCGATTGACGATGCATGATATGACGCCTATGACGGTGTACCCTCATGGCAGCCATGATAAAAAAGATGACTGATAAAAATTGCTTAAATGAATAATTATTAAATTAAATAGCCTTATCTCTTTCTTTTCGTTTGCTCTAGCGTATTACGTAAACACAGGGTCTATTTTAGGCATTCCAAAACCAAAACGGTTGACTATTGAAGTGAACTGCTCGGTTTTTATTATGATGGACTGTTTTTTAATTTGCCATACTTCACGCCTAAAAACAAACGACTGGTGCTATAATAACGAGTACGGTGTATGATGATACTACACAAAGTTGACTGGTATTGGCTAAATCTTTCAAATGACTTTGTTACTTCTGACGTTAGTTTCATGTTTGGTTATATGAGAAGATGTGTGAAGCGGTGCAGTACTAATTAGAATTTTACACGCAGCGCGTGTCTTAACTATTAACCTAATGCTTTTGATATTGAGCTAAGTTCTAGTTCAACCAAATTTAAACGATACACGAGTGAGGCAAAAGCCGGCTAGTTCGTTGAAGTCGATTGAATATCAAGAAAATGTTAAAATGCAGACTAATAATGCTCTGAACGCAATGTTTACAATAGAACAGTATACCCAATCAGCAATCTATGCGTATTAAAAAATTTTGCAAAAGGATTTTGATTTCAATGCTCTACCAATTGATGACTGATGACTTTGAGCAACACGAACAACAATATGACGAGCGTTAAGTATCATCTACATCTTCAAAACCATGTTTGAACATATTTTTATTTTGTTTGGATGCAATAATTTTAACAAATAAAAACATTGTTATTATTATGCATAATTATCCTCATTAAAAGTAAGAAATCTCGTGAAGGTGAGCAATGAAGTGAGACAGAGATACCTAATAATAATTTTATTTTCCTTCTTTTCCAGGGCTTCATTTGCCTCCTGGCTACTGATGAATCTTCTCATCGTAGTTGTTCCCCGCTATGGAGCCTATCAAATGATTATAACTGGTGGCTTGATGCTCACTACAGATCTACTATATTATCTTCTGATTCCAAGCAAACCACTTGTCATCAGGTTTGAGGATAAATTCCTCATGTTCAAGTTTGGATGGTGTTTCTGGCTGGTAATGGTAGCCGGTAAGTTGAAGCAATTTACACAAACCATTTTCCGTACGAAAAATGTTATGAACTCCCATAATCTAACTACATAACAAGAGTTACTTTTTAATCATCATAAAAGTTTGCTTGGCTGGTGCCATTGCAAAAAGGACAAAAATTTCTTGAAATCATCTTTAGCAAAAATTGGCATCTTCATGGAAGGAAAATATACACATAGGTGGTATACCCATCATCACCATACTACTAGAGTTCGTATTTGACAGAAATAAATGGTTGTCGAGAAAATATGTCTGTCATATCATCATAATATTGCGTAGGTAAGATGATGATGTAAGTGCACGTTGGGCTTTTATAGCATACCAACTCAGGAAAAAAAACGAGAGCACCAGGTACCCGGAAATGGTACTGACTCTCCTTTATCCATTTTTATCCTTATGAGACTGATGTGAGCCTCACACACAAGCCTCAACCTGTGTAGGCCAATTGACAATTATTAGATACATAGAAAACTTCAGGGCAAGAAAAGAAAACACATGAACAAGAGAAGGGATACAGGTGCAGAGTAAGTTAATTCTGAATAATATTTGTACATACAGATTGCAACTTGCAAGGACAACTCAATAACAGTACATATTCTTGTAGTGCCATTTCAGTAATATTATCATATTTGTTTAACATGCAATGATCATACGTAACAAAGTGAAGCAGTAGCTTAATGCCTTACCGTAGCAAAAACTTCATTTGTTCAGTAAATAGTGTCACTGTATACTCCTCACTATCGGCTTTAATCTGGATCGACTTAAAAGGATTTTTTATGAAGAAATTACACACAGGACAGAAAGCAGAAAAATGGAGCCATGGAGCAAACATATCATATCTAGCATAAACCATAACTTGATTCAGCTACACAAGTAAAGAACAAAAAATACATGAAGAATTTAATTGCACATACGCACCTTTATTTGGCTTGTTTACTGTCGCAATTTTCCAGTAATTCAATGGGCAATATTTTATTACTATTTACATATTGGTATGCCTCAATTCAATATCGATATTTTGCTGAGTGCTAGAACCGTTTTTTAAATCATCAAACTATGTAGATATACGCAGTGCATGCGTCGTGGTGCGTCCAAATATGGCTTTTGTAATGCTTAACTTTAATTATTATTGTGTTTGTTGTGCCAGTAGAGTATTCACAAAAATAAAAATTTTATTGTCACTGGAATTGGGCGTTTTCGTATAACTACGTCACTCAACAAATGGCAATCACAGAGCGAAATCCGTGTAACACTCTTAAGTCCCCTCCTAGTAATTCTATTTATTTTTTGACAAACTGTTGCATCCAGAGGTTGTGTGATGTCTTCTCAGAATTAACAAAGCATAAAAGGATGTCTGAGCGTTTGTGAGATAATGATCACATAGCTAAAAAAAAAAATTACAAGACTGTGTGACTGATTTATTTTGTTTCTTCTTTAAATCGAACGAAAAAAATTGGGACATATGAAGATGTTCGAATGATTGTTCCCTGCCGTGATTCACCAATAAGCGTCATAAGATGAATGGAAAAATTATGCAAACAATAACAATGTTTTCATTTTTCATATCTTATAAAGTGTTACACAAAACAAGCAAAATTAGAATATATAGGACACGCAATATTCAATGCGAAAGTACCTATAAGATACTGTACATCCTGTTTTGGTACACTTTTTGTGAAGAATTAGTAAAAGCGTGCAAAAAAATGTGATTCCTACTACGACTTTCGTATATAATAATTTTAGATAGGCATGCTTAGGTAGATACAAAAAAAAGGCATTCCTTCCAACAACAATAATGTGCGTAGCACCGCCACACGGTTGTCAGCTTTTGTCGTACCTAAACTGATAATACTGCTTACAATTTGCAATCAACAAAACCTTTTGATTTAAGGTTCATCCAATTGTCAGATTCTGAATGAATTTTATTAGCATTTCTTACTGATTTACATTTTGATCCCTATTTTTTTAATCATGACCTTGGTCCTCCCTAAAAATCCTCATAAGTTTATATGTGTTGCTCACCTTTTAGCAATGAGCGTTCAAAGACACGGTCGCTCATCTACTTCAGATAAATACTCTAAATTGCGCTATGTAAATACCTCCTTTTTCCTTATGTCAATTGTACGAAAACAAGGCATACAGTGCAGGCAAGAAAAGTCTTTTTTTGAGGAAAAAAACACACATGAACAACTCACGACAAAAGGCCATTTTCCCTTTGAAATGGCCGATATTTATTACGCAGTTTGTTTGAATTTGATTAAAAATATTAACTAAGCAATATACTTACCTACGCATTAAGCCAACATACAAAATATTACTGTCATGTCGTAGTAATGCCGTGAGTGAAGTTGATACAATGATTTCTAAAGCATAATGTTTGTCTTTGTATTTTACTGATACAAATTAAAAATAAATAAATACTGTTTATTGAATAGCAGTAGAACCTAAATCAAAACAAAAAGCTGATTGGACCTGCATGATGATGTTGATGGTGGTTTAAAATATATGTAATATTTACATTATCATGCAAAAAATGAATGAATGAATGAAAGGTTTAAAATGAATTTATAAAAGCACAGTAAAATCAAGTGAACAGACAAGATATTTTTTTCTTTGTTTTGATTCAAGGTTCCCTTTGTTTTATGGTTGGATCTATCATCGCCACCGTGGACTTATTGTATCCACACAAGTTCTCGACAATTCTTGAGGTAGACTATGGTACTCCGTTTGACAGACACGTTATTATCGAAGAGAGCCATTATACAAGAAGGAAGAAGGGAAGCACCAAAAGATCCCTTGAAGAACCAGAGTCCATGGGCTTCGGTAGAAAATTATTAAGGTTATTTGTTGCGGGAAACATTTTTCTTTTCTTTTCTTTTCGTCTTTTTTGCAATACGACCGATTTTTGAAGTTTGAAATTCTGAACCACCAAAATGAAAATCTTTATTCGTATGCGTTTTTACATTTAGAACTCTATCAAAACGCACCACAGTCGAGGAGGACAGGAGACCATCTGATGGTATTTCAAACCGTGGTTTTGAAATGGACTGCCCCAAATCTCCTTGGAGGTACCCACACATGATGTATAAACCCGATGGTACCCCTGTCCGCCCTGCACTACAAAATGCCTTTGCAAGAAATCCTGCACTTGCCAGACTAGCTGCCCCACTGCCCACAAAGTCCCCAAAATCAGTCAGCTTCCGTAGACAAAGCCGCCTGGAGCAAACGTTCACTGTACATAAACATGATAAATCTGATAACACTTTAATTTACTTTTTAATTAATTTCACCATACAGTAGCATTATTGCACAGTTACATCGATGACAGAATCTATCATTTTTATGGATGATTGGTCATTCTCTTCAAACAACTTTTATTCCGCTGTGCCTACAGGCTTTTAATCAAAGTTGCATGCATCAAAAAATATTTAAATGTGTTTTTAAAAATTCTGTATATTATTGCAAACAATGAAGTGTGAAGCAACTCGTTTCATATTTGTTTGTGCTCATTCAAATCTGAATGAAGAGCTCTAGATATGTACATAACCTAAGATATCGCGTGTTGCTTTGCCTATTATTGTAAATATTTGGTCTGAAGTTGGAAAAGTTGCCACTTCAAACAAGTCCTGTTTTGCTAAAAAGAATATTTATGATATTTATTTTCTTTCTTCTTACTTCCTTCATTATTTATTCCCCCACAGGTCGACCCCTTAAGGCTCAAACGTAGCGACTCCAGCGATTCTGCGTCAAGCAGTAGCTCTTCGGGTATTGGTCGAGATCAGAAGGACGAGTTACCTAACTTTCAGGCAATGCATCATACATATGAAGAAATTGTACATAAGCAAATCAATTAATCACTAAAAAAATATGCATGCTCGCGTAAACTCTCCTCATAATTCCTTTTTCTGGTCTACATCCTTTTCTGTAAATAGCCTTTTACTTTCTCGATCTACCTTAACTATTCTTTGAAATAACTAGTTACATATATCCTTCTGCCATCTTTTCACAAAAGTCCTGTTCGCCCTCAATTTAAAACTGTTCTTTCATGAATGATTAATGGTCATGAATTAACATTATTTAAAAGCGGCTGGAATGCTGGCGGCGCTAATTGAATGCTTTTTAATTTGCTTTTGTTTATAGCATGATCATCCCGCACGCAACTAACTAATTCCTTAAAAACATGTCGGGGCGAATGGAGAAAAATTATTTATTTATATTTATTTAATGTAAATAAACTGACAAAGCAAATTAAAAACATGCTTTTATGTACGTTTCAATTTTTCGTTGCCACTTTGTCAAAGTAATAATGTTAATTTGTTTCTCTGATTCCTCCCTCATTCGTACATACTCAAATACAGAGCCAATTTAAGCCAATAGAACGCACCAACTCTCAACAGTCAGGTTCCTCCATTTCCAGTTTTGGCCTGGGGCTGCTAAGCAGATCAGACTCGAGAAAGGATCCTAATGGTGCCGCCGCAGGAATCCTTTTGACACACAAACCACCCATTTCAACGCAACCTTCTGGTGGTGTAGATGACGAAGAAGATGAAGATGCAAGCCATTTGCCCCTTGCCAGAATCCAATACAAAACAAAGCACATGGGAATATATCAATTACCCAGAGCGTCTATAGAACGAAAAAGTAGTAGTGAAGAAGAGTCATCCTTTTCCTCTCCCCCAAGCCGAAGAGACTCTAGCAACTCTGAAAAGAGCAGGTCAGCATTAAGTGGATTTAGCTCTAACAGTTTTGATTTGTCTACTCAGAAAAGACCGGGTCCCGACGGCCATGAAAATCAAATGACAAGGTATGTTGATCTGTAATTGTAATTTAAACCAAACCAAAATGGCAATACTGACTGGCGTCCTCACACCCAAGACAATCTTTTGATAACGATGACATTACTATAATCCTTCTTTTTTGTAGGAAACCTTCCAACGAAAGTGTGGGAAGTAGCAAAGCCCTTCCCAAGGATTCTGGTTGGTAACCTATTGGAATCCGTTGTACGACATGCGTGATCATCTCCTCATCATAGGCTGGATGATTGCACAGTCGCACTAATTATATAATTACTTAATTTACATAAGTTATTTGTTTTTACTTAAAAAACAAGATCAAAGACTGGGAAATTCTTCCGCAAAAATAATTAGCAATCTTTCGTTCGTTTATTGTTGTTATTGTTGTTGACGTTTCTTTATCGTTTAGTCGCGTCGTTCACTTTACAAACAACAATCGAGCAACGGCGGCTGCAGCTATATTATGTTTTTAAAATGATAGGAACGATAAAACTACATAGGTGCATCTTTTTACGTTGGCTTTAAAAACAGAAAACCTTATAAAATAAATTGTAGCTTTATTAACATGCATAAATTAGTTAAAAAGTTGCAAACAACATACATATTACACGCATTCACACTTTACGAGTATTTTTAAAAATCTGTGATGAAACTACCGATGTTTGTAGGCTAGGCTGTTAAAGTAAGTAAAATAGCCCGTCCCTTAAAATACTTTAAAGAAGCCGGGAACGCAAGCAATTTTAATTAACGAAACCTTCAGCATTTTTTCAAGTGCCCATTTTTGTCGCAATGCAGTTTAAATAATTTAAGATACTTAATTTAATAACCATTAATAATAATATTATTATTATTTAGCTTTTAGAAAAACTTAATGCTTATACGACTAGAGTAAATATATGAAGCGATTAATTTTTGTTAATCAGCGAAAAATATTTAGCCTCCCATCATGAAAATATTTGCCATACAAAGTCCATATATACTTTAAAGCCTGCGTTATCGTCAATTGTTGCGTAATCAGTAATTGTATGATTTTAATTTAAAAAATGAATGTACCTGTTGTGTTTCATATGATGATTGTCTATTACCTATATATATGTAATAACAAGTATAATAATTAACTTATCAATTTGTCTTTTATTTTGATAAAAGGGAGTTTTCAAACTTGGGAGACTTTAAAAAATGGTATTACTTTCACACTTCCCTCCCTACTTTTTTTGTCTATTCTTTGAGTTCTCACTGACGAAAATTGGTTGTGAACTCTGATCTGTTATGGCTGTCGTTGTGCGCAAGTTTTATATTTAAAAGATTGTAGTACATGTTTGGCTTAAAAGTGGTTTTGACTATTTATGTTTTACCCGTAAAGGGAAATTTCTGTGGTTTTAATAAGTTATTATTATATACTATGTAATACCATTAATCTAAATGATGTGAAAAGTGAACTGTTTTTAACAGATGCATTTTTTGGTTTTGTCTTCCTCTTCTACATTCTCCTGGTCTTGATTTTTTTAAAGAAGCAATTCTGTTTTGTGTTTTTATTCTTTATTCCACTATTATTATTATTATATAGTACATAGGTGCTTCATTTGATGTTAATGACAATTTTCAAAGAAGAAAAAGAATGTTATTTTGTGCAGAATGAATAATTGTGCAAAATATATTAATAATTTATACAAATTGTTTAAAATCAAAATGCGTTGTATGTTCATATGATTTATTATCGAAATTGGAACATTATAATAGTGTACGTTATGAGTGCACTGGTAATCTGAAAACAAAATATTTAACATCCTTATTCTCAGAGGTCATGTTACTTGCATAAAAGTTGTTCATTTTAGTCTTACCGTTCCAATAAGCCTGTATGTGCTGATGAAAAATGGGGTCCCACCAATCCCTACGCAAGAAGAATCTGCATATTGCATTACAGTCAGTAGCAAATTTCGTGTATCAGCTTCTGCTTGATCTCTTTTCTGTTGCAAAGCACCACTTTTCCACATTTGTTCAAATGCTGATTTGGCAAAGTTTTCCACCTGCAGTCGTTAGCCAATATAAAAAAAACATTAAATAGTTGATTACATGAATAACGAAAGGAGTGAACTGGAAAAAACTTACATCGTTGTGCCCCTTTGCTGCTAGAAAGATAAATAAATAAAACGCACAAAGAATGTACACTGTTCTCAGATGCTCTGCAAACGGAACGTCCGTTTTAGACAACATTCGAGATAATCCGTATCCCAACGTTGGCATTACGGAAAGCACAATTACAACCAGATTTTTACCAAAAGCCTTGTTTAAAGCTTTTGTAAGAGACTTGACGCTCAAATAATAATTGGTGAGCCTTTCAAGGCTATGATGATGCTGTAAACATAAAACATTTATACCGGAAAATATATCTGTCAGTGTATTTCGTTTATTATAGAATTTATGGGTACCAATTTTGAGCTGGGAGATGCCAAAATAGCGTATTCAATTGATGCAAACTCTTTAAACCGTTGTCCCATGAGATACATACACACACAACTCAAATCAAATTGTAGAATAACGGTCATGTGAAACAGAATTTGAAAGTAGATCGATAAAATTGAAGTAAGCAAATACAGGGAAAAGCTGCTGGTTCCCATTTGGTGAAAGTTTCCGTTTTTATAGAGAGCACTGCTCCGACTGAGTACCGAAGATATTTCGGTGTTGGCAGTAACAATCACTTGGGTTAATGACGCAATTATCACTGCGATCATCTAATTAAAAAATCACTAAAATTAGAATATTCTTCTTGCAATTTCATACTCGTGAAAAGAACCGAAGCGCGAATAAAATGTATTGTGGATTGTGACTGGTGATGACAAACCGAAGCATGTTGATACTGCTTAATTGATGTTTGATGTTCTACATGGTTAAACGCAAGAGTCAAAAGATTTTTAAAGGGATTTGGTTTCACAAACCAGCAATTGCAAATTACAAATAAAACTGATGCATTTAGTAATGCGAAAAGGGCAAATTGATACAAAGTTGACGAATTCGAGTTGTTTGTTATTGAAGTCTCTGCTGTAAGATCCCAAAGAGATGTGCCTCCAAAGAAGAGAGAAGAAGTGTGTAGTATGAAGCATATAACCTGAAGAAAGGAAAAAGAGAAAGGTGAAACACAACGAATTATATTATGCTCTTTTCATGGAATTGTATCTTCTTTAAACCTGCTGAAGTCTGTGCTGTTTGAAGTGCAAATTTCCTTCCCCGTCAACTACTGCGGTGAAGGGAATCATGCAGACGTAGAAGGTAACTTTGAAATAGGCAAGAAGAAAATAAAATATTTTGCAAGTGAATTTTTGATTTTTATTGCGTTCCATTGTTTTAAGAACTGCTGGCTGTACAAGAAAACGCTGTAGTGGCTCAACATAATTCATTTAAAAAGTGTCCAGAAAATGGTAGGATTAATGCTATGGGGGAAACGTTGAACGTATGCTGTAATAGGCTAGTATGCTGTGCTACATGGACGGAAATGAAACGGACGTGTTTTTGGACTACGTTTAAGTTCTTTGGAGTTGGAAATAATTTTCTAGGCATTGCAAAAATGTATACAGTTACACAAGTGTAGTTTTGAAACCTCCCATTAAATCAACACTGCTTATTTAATCGGTTCTATATTTGTACATGGTATGTATATTGTTTACAGATGCAGACGCAACTACGAACTGTTTATATAAATTTTTCCTATTTAAATATTTACTTCGTGTCTTTTGTTAATATGATTAATTTTATCAATTAATTTTATCAACTACTGTAATTACAATGGTACAATATTGATTTGATGATGGTAGAAAATGAGAGGTGAGCAAAACAGTTAAAATATATTGATGTAAACCACTAATCTTTGTATGCACAAATAGCACAATGTAATGGGACTAAACGTCAAGCGTGAGTGATGGCTTTATTGCATCGGGCAGAGAATGCAATGAGAAATCTTTTTTATTCAGAAACTCCTCGAAGAGGAGCTCTCCTGTTGTCCTTCAAATTTGTTTAAGGGTTCGGATATGCATTAGGCTAAGTTGATACCAACTTACCAACCGAGAACTAATTTAGTGATATGACAATTTTGTGCACAGCGAATTTTCGCGGAGTGAGCGAAATTCACCCGTCTTGTCGAATTTATTCCAAGTCTATGTATTACGTAGCGCGTTCTAACGTAAATTATCGAATTTTTCAAAAATTACCGTGCAAAAAAATCGCTATCGGGTCGATTTTCTGGGGAGTATGAGGGTTCCACACAGAAATAATAGCACATTTTTAATCAGCATGAGACGATTCTGCATGCTGTGTGCATTCAAACGTTTCAATCGTTGCATGCGACGACAACATTAAAAATCGTTTGTGTACACTGTATAGAACAGTTCATTCCAATGCTGCATGCATATATGTATCTGAATCTGAATACATATGACTTTGAAAAGGGCCTTTGGAAGTTGACCAAAAACTCTAAATTCAGTACCCTTTTCCTTTCCCACGGGTTTCATTTTGCTAGAGGTATAGCCATAATGATCTTTATGGTACAAACATAGCTATGCTCTAAAAGGTCGAAGCAGCACGGAAAAACTGTAAAGAACCATTTTTATTTTTAAATCAGCACACACGTTTCTCCTTCTGCTTTAGTAATAATATATATATATATTTATTTTAGATATGTAAACATCACACATTTATTTTGCACAAGCCTTTGCACTATGTTAATCAATCATATAAAAATACATAAATGACGATGCCAAAACTAGTTTTTATAATTTTGTCGAGAAACGATTGCGTTGAGTGTAATAATACTTGTGTTTCAAAGTCTTTCCGAAAATGTCATTTGATCTCTCATAACCATACTTTCTATACCGTCTTTTTTGAAACTTGGAACTTCTTCCTTTCCTGTTCCAAAATTGCCAAAATGAATTTGACTTCCAGATTTTACATCCTCAACGTATTCATAGCAGTTGAAACCCAGTTCAGCTTGGTCTAATCCAGCTCTTTCAACGCCAAGTTCAGCACGAAGACTCAATCCTGGAATTTTGTTCATTACGAATAGAATAATGTACGTTACTACAAAACTCCATACAAGACTTGCAGCAGTATCCGCTAGTTGATGAGGAACCTGCATCCAATGACCATCCAACCAGCCACCTTCAATATCCCCTCCGAATTCTCTTTGTGCAAAAATTCCTGAATCCACAAAAAATATATGAAACGACATGTGTACATACATGTAAACATATGCTGGTATTTTCATTTTGATCGATTTTGTACTTTGATCTCCAATCTCCAATACCTGTCAATATATTTCCAACGATTCCACCCACTCCGTGAACTGCAAAAACATCCAAGGCATCATCATAATTCAGCCAGTGTTTTAAGTTCAAAGCTAAATTGCAAGCCGCGGCTCCCAAAACACCAAAGACGATGGAACTAGCTGGTCATGAGACTTTTCACGGTGCCCCAAGATAACAGCGTAGGCGAGCGCAGCTGCTCCAGCTGGAATTGTCGATTTAAAATTAAAAAATGATGTAGATTAAAATAGTAATCTGAGGAGGTGATTACATTTGGAATATTACAAGATATATGGACAGGTGAGCCTCCTGCAAAGTCCAACCCTATTAAAATAAAAGATTTTGAATAAATTTCTAGATGTCTGGTATACTTTATAAATTTTTCAAAAAGTATGTTTCAAACCTCCGAGCTGCATGCTCCAACCAGCCTTATTCCACGTCCTAAAATAATAAATTGATCGTACTTTTCAATTCTAACACCCCATGTTGCATAACGTGTGCGTAGCTAGTACACAAACTATGTACTTATTTGTTAATATTATAACAGCAAAACGCATTCATTCTATATTATGGAATAAGTTTAAAAGTTAATCTATATCGATTGTTTACCAACAAGCCAGAAAGTCGTAGACAAAGGTTGTCCACAAGAAAATAAAAATTAACGCTGGGAAAAAACGACCTCGTTCTGCCGCAGCACCTACACATAAAACAATATAAAGTCAGTATAATAAACTATTGACATTGGTATATTCTGGCATGGTTCAGTCATTAAAAACCACAGGACAAACTCATTTGACTAGACTATCAAAATATTGCGGTTGTTTTTACCAACCTATAGCAAGAGCAGGCGTAATTCCAGCAAACATGGCCTGATAAAGACAAAATACCAACGCTGGAATTTTGCCGCTGGCCATGGATTCATTATCCCAAACGCCACGCAGAAATATATGCTTAAAATCTCCAATGAAGAAATTGGCATTGTCACTGAACGTCAAAGAGTATCCGAACAAGAACCACTGTGAAATACAAAATTCATCTTTGTCACGAAAGCATGCTATAAAATAAATATAATACTGTCATTTATTATTCGTTGAGCACTATAATTACCTTTAGTGTCTTCTATGGTAAAAGATAATTGCAATGCTGACAAAAATTTAAGTTGGTAAATTTACCTGTATAGAGACCACAGCCACGGAACAAAAACTCAGCATTATCAAAGACAATGCGCTTTTGCTCCTTGCCATTCCCGAATAAAAGTAACCAACTCCTGGTATCATAAGCCATACTAGAGCAGTACATGCGAGAATGAAACAAGTGTCTCCAGGCTGATATTTTTCTACCGGAGGAGTTTCAGAAGAGGAGTTCAAAACTGGATCCAGTGTGGTGGACATATTACTATATTTTCTTTGACTTCACCGTTTATTTTTTTGTACTAAAATCTCCTTCCCTTTTTAAAGCTTTGAAACTTCACTAATGCCTTTCACTAATTTCTGAAAAATAAAAAAATACAATGCATTTCCTTTATTTTTGTCACAATTTCGAAAAATTCCCAGAGTTATTCATGTTTTTAGCTGGAATGTTTACATATCACAAAAGTATAAAAACTCTGAAGCATTACACACGACTAAGCACGAATGGCATTACTGCAAAAATAAATTGCGCATAAAAAGTGTACCTATTTAAGTACCTACCATTTTATAATGCAAAAAACCACAAGAGAATACTGAAGCTTAGTGCGTATTTGTCGAAAGATGTAAATCAAAAACCAAGCTTACTTTTTATGCAATTTTTTTGCTTTCTGAACACGAGTACCTTGTTTCACCAACTCACGTCGCTTTGCATCCTACTGGAAACTGGAAACTGAATGTCGCACGTCTTTACCACGAAATACATTTTTAACAAATAGATGAGAAGATGATGCAAACGCGAATATATTAACATTCAAAATGAAATAATTTGCATTATTAGTTTTCAATGAACTTCTCTCCTCCGCTTTGTACTCTAAATAAAAAGTAACCTTTACTGAATAAAGACCACACTAAAAAATTACAATGCATACCTCGCTAGAGAGTTTATGGATAGCCAAATCTAATTTCAATATTACGCGTGTATTTAAAAAACAGTTTTGCGATGCCATGCTAAATTACATACCTATCATCAAGTTCATGCACTACCATGTAAGTAGTATATTAAACTAGAAAAATTCTATATCACAAAAAACAAAGTTTGACTGGCCCAAAGTTTTTTTCCGCTCTAATTGTTGCATTTTCTCATTCTTTCATCATCCTATTATCATGGCACAAATAATAATCACAACAGTAACCCCCAACGGTAAGCCAACGGCTTCTGCCAAGTTCACAGATTATGCTCTTCTCCATAACGTGCATGCAGCGGTATTTGGAGCTATATGCATATAACAGCAGCATAACCTGCAAGTACGCTTTACTCTTGATAATTTTTATTTTGATTGATGCTGTGGCATAACGTTAATAACCTTCAAATTATAAACGATAAACAAAAAGAGTAGCACTAGTGCCAGAGACATAATTTTAATTTTCATAAAAAATATATAAATCACACACAAGTAAACTGTTTAGTATCCTATATTGTGCTGTGATATATGTTTTCTACCCTGAGTGTGGATGGTAACTTTTATTATTAGGGTATGAATCATGTAGAACATTTGTTCATTAAAGCAGTTTGGAATATTCGGATGAGTTTGTTTATGCATTTCCTTCCTTCCAGTTCTGTTCAAAACCAAAAATGGCATAAATCTTCCAAATTATCATAGTGCATTGATTAAGAATGGAATAAGATGTGAAATGAACCAAAACGTACCCGTACATGCTTACGTATATTATACATACCTATGTATCAATGCATGCATATATCTTCCTAAGCAGTATTTAAAAGTATCATTCACTAATATGTACTTATTTTTGTACCTTTTTAAGCGATCAATATTCATGTCACTGCCCATTGGAATAAACAATATATCATAATATAGACATTTTACGCCTCTTTAAATCATAGTTAATTTTTTCGCAAAGATAAATATCTGTTAATGAGTAAGTTTTCTACTTGTTTATACGTGTATAATTTTCGCTTCTATTAAATAACTCGTCAATAACGTGTAACAAGTTCGTCTCTCTTTCTTTAACTCAAGGTGTCAACCAGCCTGACTTTGCATAGTGAACAAGAATGATGTAATAACCTGACGAACACAGTAGCGGTCACTGACTAAGTTTTATTTTCCGATGAATGGATTTATTAGCTGTTGCAATCAACATAATAGGAATTACCTTGCTTTTCACACTTCTGGATCGTAAATATTAGTTGTAGACGATAAAAATCCTTGCAAAGATGATTCTATTGCAATTTGCTACATGACAAGTTCAGAAGATCGTAAACGACATTTCTAAAGCTTGTATAGCAGAGAGAGCTGACTAGCATCGTAACAATATTTATGCATGAAGTCAGTACGACGGTGATTATTGAACTGCGGCTGCATTTTGTCAACTTTTCATAATCAATACAATGGTGTAGTAGAGGCCAAAATCTTCACAGATATGTTCTTGTTGATTTAAATATTATATGTTATGTGTTGATGCTGTATAATATTGATCATTAAAGTATATTAATGATATGGTTGGATACAACGGTAGCTTTCTAGAAACTATAAATCACTACTTTATAGGTAATAATCTCAGGAGACCTAAACTGCTCAGGGGAAATGACGTCAGTAGATTACAATGCTCATTCAGATATGAGTACTTGAGTTTAGAACAGCATAATTAAGTAGCCGGCTTTAGCCGAGGTACTTATTGGGTTCGTTCTGCGTGTCTGTACGGCCGGCCGGCCGTCCAGCCGTCGCCCCGATAAGTGGTCTTAAAACTTCGAATTTTCAAATTCTGTTTT
>JAHZMZ010000758.1:0-14901 GCA_027743805.1 Lepidocyrtoides sp. E14
GGATGGATTCGCTTTAAAATCATTACCGCAATTTATTAAGCCTTTCCCACAGTTTGAAAGTGGCGACTAACAAAAGCTCTAAAATTTTATTGCCACTAAACTCATTATCGAAAACAAAAACCTTGTGGAAATAATCCTTAATTTATAGCGCTATAGCAGTGCAGCGGCATAATTGTAGTTTCTGGGTGGCTTCTTCCTCCGACTCTGTTACTGTAGATTCGAAAGAGAAAAAAATATACCTTGATCATTCTCCATTGTTGGTAGCATGCACAAGTGACAATGATGGCCTGATGATAATAATGATGCTCATCATGCTTTATCATTATCCACAAATCTTAAGTTTCCAGTGTCAATATTACCTGCGCATATGTACCTATTTTCAGACAAGGAACTTTATTGGAGGATGACGCCGACTTCTACATGATGGTGCATACCTGGTGGTAAATGCGTCACCGTAAATCTTTTGACCAATTGATGATGTGTAATATATCTAGATTTTTATTTCGGCTCCCACAGATGGAAAGTTTTTAGTTGCAATCAATTATTCCAAGTTTTCTTAGAAGTTAAAACCTATCCAGGTGGGATTTCCCTGCAGTTTAGTAAAATAATACTGAAACAAATATGATGATAATGACTTCAATAAACATTATATGATGATTCATGTACTTCCTTTTCAAAGTATTTATTTGCTTACTGTGCCATGTATTTCCCCTTCATGACGAGGTGAAATAAAACTGAGAACAGTACATTTACCAAAAAAATATGAATGACTTGACTTTACACTTGCACGGTGCACCCAAAACAAACGGTTCCTTGAGGTGGGTAACAAATCCTTTGGTCAAAACTTTTCTAGCCGAGAACGTGCATCATCACTTCAAAACAGAAGTAGTAGTTTTGTTTACTTTAAGGTCCTTTTCACGACAACAATGCGTAATAATGATTTAATGGTGACTACATGCAGTGCTGCATCGTAAATACCATGCGACCAAAAAGAACAATCTGTAGGACCATTTTTCTTCTGAGAAGAGACCTTTATTTCAATTGTGTAGATTTGTTCTTTACTTTGGTCAGGAACTAGAAAAAAACCACGACATTGTATTGTGTGCATGATTCTAATTTTTAACAAAACTAGAATGCGTGAATGCCATTTAGCTTGTAATATATGGAAAGTGAGCATTTTTCTTTTGCGTGGGACCTTTTTGTCACCTGCTGATAGCAAATAATACACCTACACACACGCTACAGTCCTATGGTTTGTAAACAGGTGAGTACAAAAAACTTATCAATAACAATCTGCCTTTGACAATAAAATTCGATTTGTTGTGTGTATGTATGCTGTGGACACTTAATGCCTTAATGCCCACCACGACCACTTACGAGGTCATATACACCTATTCATGACAAACAAATAATGTGTAAATGCATTCATTGTAAAATGTGCAAATGACAAAAAGTTAAAGGGAACAGGGCATTAGTAGCCGCTTATTTCTAAAATTGTATCTCTGCATTTACTACAGAAAATTATTGTAAGGAAAGTCGGACGGGAGAGCTGATCTTGTGCTTATTATCAGTGCAGGACTAGGACAGAAACACTTTCTTCGTTTCGTTTTTTTGTTCCTGTTGCTAGAAGGCATCCCACAGTGTCCAAAGACCCAGTAGTAAGCCACAATCTTACACCGTGGGATATGCGTGTGTGATAAAAAGTAGGGAGGTAGATGATAGTGTGCTGGTGAGATAAAATGTCATTCTCATCCTAGTAATGACCCTAAATGCATCATTGTTATTACCTGTTGTCATTTCATGTTATATAACTCCTTAGATGATTATTGCCGTCGTCATGATTGTGTGTTCGGTTTCTTTTTTGTTGACTTGTTGCATCGCTGCGCTGGTTTGCTGTCAATACTAAACACCCTGAACTCTCTGTCGCTCCCTTGTCGTCTTTCACACATTTGAGGTTTTAGTCGTTGTGAGGTCCTTGAGACCTCATACTCTTGTTACTANAACTCTCTGTCGCTCCCTTGTCGTCTTTCACACATTTGAGGTTTTAGTCGTTGTGAGGTCCTTGAGACCTCATACTCTTGTTACTATATAGTATGTGAGTGATTTACTATACTTCTGCCTGACATCATCTCTCCTTTGTTACTTGAATAATGCACGAATGGCAATTGCTATTTTCCTACTTTTTAGCCAATGGTGTTAATGCACAAATATAACTTTGAAATAGGGTATAAAGTGATTGCAATTATTGATTCTTATGATTAGACACTTTGATTTTATAACATTTTTATTCCAAAATATACATCAAATATTCTTAGCACAGGAAAGCCTTAAAAAAGTATTAAATTAGAATAGATTGGTAACATCAATTTGTTGTAATAAGTGTATAAACATCTAACATAACATTGAAAAGTAAAACTAAAACAGCCCATATATTCAACAAATACATTTCTACTCACTAAGGTTGAGCTGCAGGAGTTAAACCAGAAGCTGTTCTTTCATTACAAAGATCATGGTGATCCAAGTGATGCTTTTCAATTGTGTAGAGAATCACAAAGTAGAAGAATAACTGTAAAACTATGTGTGCAGGTAACATAAGTCTAACTACATTTTTAATTGAAGGAGGAAAATCATAAGTATCTAGACCTTCTGGAAACGGGCACATTAGTCGTTCTGTCACTGCGTACCTTTTGTCAAGATACTTATTGTATAGTGTAGCGAATACATACATAAAAATGGACGCAACGTCAGTAGCTACAACTCCAACGAATGTACTCCAATGAATTATACGGTGTTCCTTGTCGAAATAACCCATGCCCATTGCAATTATAATATCTAAAGTGACACCAGAGATGATTACTATTCAATGATCAAAAATTTTAGAGTATTTGGATGCAGTTAGTTTTCTAGTCAAAAGTAAAACCTACAGAATAACGCTTTTCCTATGTAGGCCATTCCATAATGGTAAACGATAAGAAGCAATCGTAGCATCTTATTTTCAGGCCGCCCCCACCCAGACCCATAACTAAGAAAGAAGAAAAAACATGAAGCCACGCCAATTCGATTGTGAATTTTCCGCTCAATGTCCAAACAAGACTCCACATCAATCTTCAGGATGTGAAGGTGACATAAGTTATGAAGGTTCGGTGATGGAAGTGTATCACCTATTCGTTTTTCAACACTAGTATAATGATGAGCCATAAGATAAACACCAGCAAACATTGAGGTTCCAGCTACATATGTCCATCCCATGTGATACTGTTCATTAAGAGTGCAGATAAAAAATATTATGCAGACAATTAATATTAATGATATTAAGTGGGAATCACGGATGATGAATCGTTTTAGGGCAGACAATTAATTTTACAAGGATATTAGGACCATATTATATTAAGGGCACATTTCATATTACCCAAAGCCAATTTCCAATCCCGAAGTAGCTAGACTTCCTCTCAATAGTTGAATACTCTTTCATGAATCGGGCAATAAATGAAATCACATTAAAAGCCACAGTCCACGTGAAAACCATTAATTTCCCATGCAAATCCAAGACTCGTTGCTAAATTCGTTGTTAAAGAAGATTCATTACTTAATTTTTAAACCCCGTTTTTTGAACTGGGAACCTGAAAATTGTTGGTAGTTTTTGTGTATATAGAAATTGCTATTTGTATTCATCTTACATTTCCCCACGCTATGGCGTTCACATCAACTTGTTCAGAAAAAGTCAAATCTTCACAGTTTTTGTGTACATAAAGCCAATCTTTATCTTTACCATATGACGGAGTAATGTTAGCCAACAAGCAATTACTTCTCTGATAATCAAGACAGTCTGTAGAATTTGATTGCGAATAAAATGATGCGGTACAAACAACTACTGATTGCTGTTCTTCACATTCATATCCTTCCTTTGTGGGTTGTTCCGCTGCTACTTTCTCCTTTAGGTCAAGGTTATCTTCGCCATGGACCACTTCAATTCCTGGTGGAGCGTCCCAAATCAAATCCCCGATTGTCCAGCTAATCGATAGTATAGCCAGCGATTTCATTAACTGTCCATGCGGTAATGTGCAGTAGGTAAAGTACATGCTGTGTCATTACTTTTATAAACTTACGCCCAAGTACCAGCATCATAACAGAACTGTGTATTATCTCCAACATTAACGCTGCGAAATTTACCAGTCCCATAAGCTTCTCTTAACTTTCTCCAAGCAGCCAAATCCGTTGGTATAATATCATCCGGTATTAGGATTGGTCCCGGTGGGCAGGTGAACCACTTTATATTATCATTGCTACGGTCTCTTAAACAACGATCAAACTCTAGATTATACCGTAGCTTCAACAACTTGTTGGCTCCACCGTAAGGTTTAAAGTCACCACCAACATCACTCTCGTGACACTTTATGGCTGAAGGACTCCAGCCATCATAAAACGGGTAAAATGCACCAATTGGATTATCGGCCACGTCCAGCTCATAGATTTGTGAATGAAATGTTTCAAATCGACTATTGGCCCCTTTAAAGTTCCTTACTGCAATCACTCTGCAAAATTGGAAGAACAAAACTATTACAATTCATCAACCATGCAGGTACCAAGATAAGATATATTAGTGAACAAAATTTTTGTACTGAGTCTGACAAGAATTGTGCAAAAGTGTGATCGACTCCAGGGTACTGAGTGTATCTGAAATTAAAATGCATTCTGGTAAAAAAAACCCTTTTTTCTTTTTCCTCAACTTGTATCGGCGCTCCTCCAATTGTAAACACATTAGGATGCTGAAATTAGAAAGATGGCTTGCCAATTACTGTTTTCTTCTTTACATTTTGAAGTGAAAGGAAAATTAGGTAAAATGCGTAACCGCTTTAATTGATTACAGTGTATGATAAAGCTGCTCGTTTTGCACATGGAATAATATGGATTCTATCTTTGTACTTGGAGGTTTTACCTCCGACACAGTCTCCACAGTCAAAGCTGGTTATAAATTCTCCAAACGGGATACCCCATGGGGCACTATGAAAGATAAAACATATCCATAAGCACTTGTAGTTTTACAGCTTGAAATTTTCATTTTGATTTTGATGCGATTCTATAGTTTATTTGTATGATTTTAAAATGATGACAATACTAACCTAATTGCCTCAACATACAGGCCTTCAAGGTCTACCGCCGCTTCAATGTCAATATGAATCCAGTTTTTCAACGTATCCTGATAGCCACTGTCTCTGTCGTCGATTTTAATTGCTTTTATATCAAACTAAAAAAATCAAGGTGAGCTTTTTAAAAAATATTATGTTCCTGTATTTATCAAAGAAAGTTCCATTGGCAGTGATAAAATTCAAGCGAATACTTTTGTTATTAGTCCAGTAGGGCTTGTTTTCCCGTTCCAAACAGGAATGTAAGAATTTTCTTTGTGGAATTGAAATATCCACGAGAATCTTGCGAGACCTTCTTCTATCGGTACTGAATTGTCTTCGTCAACACAAAGTTGAGCTTGACGAAATTTTCTCTCATCAGGGTCATTACCTTCTGCTACTCTTACAGTTCCCAACAGTAAAGATAGTATGCATAAAAACTTAACTATATTAAGGGTAAAAACCACTAACCCTGATGACTTCATTATAATTTGGATTGCTAATTTTAGCTGATTGAGCGTGATGAAATTCGCACTTTAGGTGAAGATACAAACTGAGATTATCAATAAAGTGTAAAAACCACACGCTAGCCATCAAGGTTTTTCCATGAAGTACTTGCATTATTTTGTTAGGCTCCATGATCTGAACAAGACAAGTATTTGGTCACGGTAACGGAGTTAGCATAGCAAATACTTAGAAAAGAGCCCGTATGAAACCATGTCAATTTGAAAACCTTCCAAAACAAAATCGTTCTAGAAGGTGTACAGGGTGTAGATGCTCGCATATATTGGAAAAAGATATGTGCTAACCGTGCTCCATCTTCTAATCGAGACAGCGGTGTAAAGCAAAACTGATTATAACGATTGACTCTCGAGTATAAAAAACCAGCTTTAATGATTTCATCATTGATACAACGAATAAAAATTGCTCTCAAACCGCATGTTTAAGAGAAATCATCAGTCAGTGCGCCCAGTTTACTTACTAATACTATTGCACTTAAATGCTTAAAGGTATTACCTATGTATGTATATATTTAGGTACATACATATATATTAAGTCTGTTTGCACAATAATGAAATGTCTAAAAGCTATAAGATGCTGTATGAAATCTACATAGTGTGTATAATCAATGCCCAAATTACAACGTAGGTGCATATAAGTATAATAAACATCTTTTCTTGTTTGCTTTTGTCGATCACTACTTCTACACACAACAATCACCACTACCACAACGTCTTTTTGTCAACATTTTTTAAGTTGACAATCTGACTCCCCCAAATCCCATCTTTTGGCCCTTTTCCCTAAACACGGCATGGGGTCATCAAAAAGTGGAAGTCATTTACAGGTAGTTGGTATTGTATCATGCAAGTTTTGCTACTAGATTTAGATATATGAGCTTGTGTGTGCTAACAACACAATACAAATCCGTCCGTTGCTTTCAGTAAAAATTTGAAAAGGGTGTTTTGTTTTGATGGACAAACTTCTACGTATTCCTTCCTTGTTAGGTTTGGGTTGGCAGAAGTCAGTGTAATTGTAGCAGCGGCAGCAGCACCCTCTCTTTCATTGCTTTTTAAAATATTGACAACAAAAGTAATTTTCAAAGCGCTTTTCCGTTTACAAGTCCAAGTAAAGTATAATAATGGCTATAATAGCTGTGCGTTTATGTTGTAGTGGAATGTATTATGCCATTTGTATTATTGCCCCTTGTCCTTTCTCGCATTTTTAAATGTATAAAATATAGTTTGAGGGATTTTTATGTGGAATTAGCTGTTTCTGTGTGAGTTGTGGTGGGTGATGTTGGTGTTTTGACGTTTTCTTACAAAAAAACTGTCAGCATTATTCACGGTTGTGTTCGGCAAACATGCGAGAACCTCAAATAACAGTAACAGGGTACAAATGAGTTGGAAAAAATACAAAAAAAAAACATTATTTGCTGATTTCATTGTTGTTGTGGCGGATGTGGTGGCGGCTATTTGTATTATATTTGTATGATAATGATTACTATTACTGCAAACATATAAGCCCAAAGAAGGTAAAAAAAATATTCCTGGTAAGGTACAAGAATTGCGTCTAGTAAGAAATGAAGTATTCAATATTTACTGAGTTCAGAGTTTCAAGGATTTTTTTACAGTAGGTTAAGAAAAAACACCTTTTTGTAAAAATAAGAAACATTAACTTTCCATTTTACGCTTTAACCTTGAACGCTTTTAGATATTTCTAGCTAGGCAAATATTTATGTGTCCGGAAATAAGCAATTATTTTAAAGTCTGCTTCAAAAATAATGCATACGTTCTTGGTTCTCTTTTGGTATGATCAGGAGAAACTCTTTCCTATTTTCTCAATGCAAGTCAAGAAATGGAAACATTTTTCCGAGTTGAATTTGAATAGCATTTGTAACATTGAAAGATTGAGAATTCTCTGTGTGGCAGGTCGGCTTGTTTATTGAGCAAATTAAGTTTGAGATTGTCACGGATGTCAGTAAATTCATTGTTGACAAATTCCAATACATATTCATCAAAAGAAGATCACGCTTGTGAGAAGCGTGAGAAATTAAACTACTGCTGTATATTCCTCAAGCTTAATTGTCAACAGTATGATGTGACTTTAACTAAAGGCGACACTTAAAACTACAACAAAATTAAATCTGTTGATTATATATTTGGTATGATTTATTTGAATGACATTCGACATCCAACTATTTCAACAGCATTTATTATCATGACAGATAGGGAGAACATGCCAGCATCTTATTTGTAGCTTTGCTCAACCAAGCATAGCCAATTTACAAGAAAACAACATGTCAAACAAGACAAGAGCGAGCAACCTGCCAAAACAACGGATCGTAATGAAGGAGACCAGCCAGATGCACGATATCTTCGAACACACAAATCTAGCGAGTGGGTCTTCGTTAGAGGCTTTTCAGATATGGATGAAAGATAAGAAAGGAAATCCACCTCCACTTATGCAGTTGTCCACTGATTTTCCGCGAGGGCGGAGCAACCATTTTTCTTACATTGTTATTATCAACTTTGTTGTCATTTCCTGTCAGATCCCGTCATAATGTTATTATCCGTAATGATGTCCTCTCTCAAATGCTCAATAACCCCTCATTGTTCCCTATCCTTTCCCTTTAAAACTGTTCCTGTAGGTGCATACATGCATAAGTGAAGTGTAGTACTTGCAGATTATTATAAAGCAAGCAATGGAATTATTCAAAAAAAAACTGAAAATAAGTTAAATTGCTGCGTTTCTCGTGTTCATATTTGCTGCTAAAAATTCCTTACTTAAAATATTTATGTGAAAATATGCATGTAAAAAAATTATAAAAATAAACCGGATTAATACTCAATCCTTCGAAATTTTGAACTTTTACTCCTAATTAGGGCGGACAATAAAGCATGATTAAAGTCTTCTTGTGTATAAAAACATAAGGAAAAGTAGTAAACAAGATGACGTTGTGGATATCTAATTGCCAAATTAGTTGATTTGGTTGTCAAACTATAAGTTGCCACAACTGATTCCGCCTATAAGCAGGATTTTATAGTAGTCTTCTAATGTCTTAAAACTTACATTTCATAACAGCACGACAGGATATAGTATCGGTATATTTTCAAATATTAGCAATTTGGTGATTTTTTGCAATTTTGATTGCATGTAATCATATATTCAAATATTTCAAATACTTGCCAAAATAATTACATGGTAAATCGAGGAAAATGAGTGAATTTAAGGGAAATAAAAGTCAAACCGGCAGGCGTAATGATAAATTATTACGATAGAATTGAGCATGTTAGTGAGGAGGATAGATTCACAGTATATTTTCGTATATTTTCATCGGAAGGAGTGCCATAGTTAGTGCATTCGCTCCTCTGATTGAGCCAATTTGAATTTTCAAAATACCACATTTTTGTGAAAGGAAAGAAGAAGTGGGAGCTTTTTTTAAACTTACTGAAGATTGAGGAACTGACTGTATTTGTATACAAATACATGAGCTCAGTCTACTGTAAATAACACAATAATTGCTATCACGCATTGCATATACATTGCAGGATTTGAAACGTGTTCGAGTTGTCAAAATCAAGTGAGGTAATTAAGAACCCGCACTAAAATTGCCTCTTTGAGGGCAAATACAAACGGCTTACAAAAGCGCATTCATTATAACCACATATATAATGTTACACACACAATCATAACGCAGTAATTCAAATTTTGATCATCATGAGATGTAAAAGTAGGCAATGCCTCTTTGAGGGCAAAAACAAACGGCTTACAAAAGCGCATTCATTATAACCACATATATAATGTTACACACACAATCATAACGCAGTAATTCAAATTTTGATCATCATGAGATGTAAAAGTAGGCACGTTTTTCATAAAACTTTATCTCTCTTTTACCATTTCAGAAATGAAATCCTACTAATTAGGCTAATTTACCATGTAATAAAACAGGAAACCTATGAAAGTATTTCATCAAAAGAAATACATATTATGCATCCATACGTTGTAAATCCTAACCAGTATACCAGGTATAAAATACTTTATATTGCCAGTCGGCAGTGTACAGTAGACTAAAGCACATATAGTATTATGCAGTAGTAAGGAACTATTTTTGCTGGACCTACAGAATGCTCAGGTACATATGAAGAAGTATAGTTTTAGAGCTCCAATTTCCTCCACAAATTTTACTTCCTTGCCAGCTAAAATTAGTGTGTAATACCGTAAGAAACTGCTGATTTATTATCTATAGAATTTGAAATCAACAACATGAGAACGGATGCACGTATGTTCTAACAATCAACAAAATATTGGAATTGCTCAAGCTGCCATGTTGCATGCTGAATTTCCTGATTGAGAACAGAAGCCATCAAAATTTTTAGCTGAGAACAATATTTATGAAAAACAACATAACGACCGAGTGTATGGATAGGTTTATTTGGCTGCCGTCCATCCTCTCACAATTTTCTATATTTTTTTACAAATAACCTTTCATCCATTTTTTCTCTCAACAATTCCTTCCTGCAAGATTTTCCAAGAAATCTTGGGTAAAAATGGTAGAATTACGATATTTACCATGATAGCTACTAGGCGGATATTCAGGTTACCCTTATTTTATTGAGCAAGCAGACACAAATAATAGACAAAAAATGTTGCGGGTTTGCTCTTGATAGACAAGTGAACAAAATAACCGTACAATTAGTAGCAGCAACAAAGTTCACTAATAATGGACGAAAACAACGCAAAAGAGGGTACTTATGGACGGTAAGGGATCATTACTAATGACCATCCTGCCGTGTGTAGCTACACAATGTTCTGATGGACAGCTTCATCCGGTTATAGTTTGTACAAAAATCCATCACACAAAGTCTTTTAACACACTAGCAAAATGAAAAACATACCTAAGCAATTAAGAGAGGGAGTATTAAAATGTTTAGTTTCTCTGTAAAAACTTGCTTGTATACCATTTATTCACATTAAAGTACATACAGCTTAATGTAACTGCACTGTGTAGAACCAAATGGGCAATTTTTTGTAAAAATGAGCACATATAAATTTGAGATGTAATCATCATAATTGTTCGAGTCTACGTGATGAATGCCAGAGTTGCAAAAAGTGACGATTACTTTGTGTCCTGAATTAGTTTCAAAGTACTCATCATTCATTAGATTCATTAGTTACTCATTCAATGTTTTCATCCTGCAATTTCAGGGAAATAAATACAACAGCCCACTACTACTGCTGCTGGCAGTATAATTTTAAATTCTACATAATGATGCGCTAAATTTTCATCAAACATTAGCTCTGAGACTCATTATTGTTCCTACAGTGTAGTACTACACAATGATCTGCTTCTGTTTTCTGTAGACAATGTTTTATTTCACTAACAATAATTGTACTCACTGATGATGAGCAAAGAATGTAGAAACAAGGATATATCATATAAATGTATGAATGTATACAGGAGATGATGTTGACTGAGAGAATGAAATAAAATGAAATTGTGCTTTCTAATGATGACAATAATAATGGTGGTGAAGTGCACGACACTATGTGGCAGTATAAGAAGATGAGATGCGGCATGGTGGTGGTGTGATGATGATAATACAAGCAATTTGGGGAACTCGTACTTGACTGCTAATTTCATTTAATTTCACTGCTCTCACGTTCATAGCGTCATCATCAGCATTAGTACGTCTAACAACTTGCAACAACATCATCATCATAATATTATTTCATTAGACGATGCAGATACTATTAGAATGCTTGATGATGTGTATATGATAACAGCAATGTTCCATATATTAATATTAAAGTGATTCAAAACGTCATGCGTACTTTATGACCATAAAAAACTGTTGTTTCTGTAACTGTAACCGTGATTATGAGTATTAAAAAAGAAAGAGGAAGATGATTAGCGAAGTAGCAAAATTCAAGTAAAAGTAGCTGTATAGGACGACCAGGCACGCATTTATACGAATGAGAAGATTACAAATTGAGAAGGCAGTATCAATCATGAATCATGATAATATTTTTAATGAAACGAAACTTGAAAAAGACAGGCAGATGTTTTTTAGTTGGCAATCCAGTAGAAATAGGTTTTTAAAAGACAAATATTTGGGACTCTACTCTGTGGAGCAAATGTACAAACTATTCTTCATTTTTGGCATTATCAATATTCCAACAAAGCTCAGATTAAATTAACTACTTCACTTGGATTTATCCAAATCACCCCACTGATCTAAATAATTGGAGGAAATCTATAAATTCTGTTGGGTATGTTTCATTGGAAGACAAAAAAATAGGAAGCCATTATTTCAAACCATGACAAGCCACACCGTCTAGCGATAGTCATATGAACTTAGCGACCCTACAATTATAAAACTCAGCACGAGAGAAAGCTTTTTGGTTGTATGCAGTTCTTATATCTAAAATGAGAACGGATTGCACTATAATTGCAAATTAGAGATTATATTTTTGAAACATATAATAGCTGAAAAAAGAGAATTCATTCCCTTCACTCAGAATTTCAAACATCCTTGACTTCACTGCTACCTTCAAATCACTTTAATGAGTGCCTTTCAGACATGTTGCGGTAGTAGTCAATCAACGTTTCTTTAAGAATTCAGACTACACCATTATTATTATTACCATCATGTGTACTTTTACCAATTAACATTGTGAGCAGCATTTACTTATAATTGCTGCATATAGAGGAATTTATATGAGAAAAACTAGCGTATGAGCTTCAATATAATGATGATCAATTGCAACTTTTAATTCTTGTGTATTTCATACCGTTAATTGTCAGATTATTCGTCTTCTAATTTATAACCAACTTTTAAAAAATCAAGTAAGCATACAAACACTAGTAGTCAGTAGTCAGTATTCAGCATGCATGATGAAATTTAACGTTCAGTTAGTTAGTGCATGCTCACTCACAATTATTAGTATAGAATTTACATTTTTGCAACATGTATTAATGTTTTTCTTCGTCACTTTTTAAATAAAAAATTACAGGGAAATTGTATGCCATGTAAATATTGAAGACAAGATTGGTTGTTGTAACATTTCAAGGCATGTAAAATAGTAAACGAAGGTACTCCAATTGGTTCATTTGTCAGTTGGTACTTGATTGCTACTACTATCATTATAGGCTTGCATGTAGATTCTTTCTTCTTTCTCTCGACGAATAAAGATCAAGAATTTTACAGTTATTTGGAAAGAAGTTTGGGAACTGTTAATGATAATAATGTGCTAGTAATAATAGCTTTCACATCCCTTTTATTATTAATAATAATTTATTCAAGAAATCACTGACGGACCTGACCTGATTGCAATCTAGAAAAGCAGTGATTTGATTTTGTAAATGAATGCGTAAAACTCCACACAGGTACATAGGTTGTAGGTAGACATAATAGTATGCATTATTATCTACCCTTTAATATATTTCGGAGTCTGATATAATTAATGCTTAAACAAAGTTCCTGTGCAAAAATGCTACATGTTTATATATATTTTCATTCTGTTAGTTTAAAAAGGACTGCAAAACAAATGCTTTTTCTGTGGTAGAGCTAATTTTGAGAATACAAATACATAAAAAATGTTTGTCCGCAATGCACAAAATTTAAGTTCAATGATCCAGTGCAATTTTATTTTCACATGCTATCAAACAAAATAATGTCTAACTTGGAAACATTTCCAATTTTTATTTCTAGCTACTTCATTTTCAAATCAACAACTACCAATGCTCCTGGAATATTCAAACTTTGTTAAAAATTCGCTACTTTACTCTAGCAGAATTGCGTACTTTATTTGTACGTCTACATTTTTGGAATGATACATAATAAAATTATTACTGCAAACATGCTTGATTTCATGTGCTACTACCGTGCATTTCCAAAATGTATATAGAAAAAAAATTGATATGCTCATCACCAAGTGAAAAAAACAGAGGCTATGAAAAGATGGAGATAGCAATCATTATCGAGTTGAAAAGGAAAAAAAGAATATATAAGTAAACGTTGGTGTGCAAAAGGGTTGTAAAGTTTGCAATTCATGCGTGTTCATGCTTTGTTTGCCTGTGCAGACAGCTAGCAGCTTGCATGCAGGTAGGAGGTAATCAACGGTCCATTCAATTGTGTGCATAAATGTTTTATTTACTATTGCGTCCCTACATAAAGCTACATTTGAACAACTCATTAACAACGTTATTATAGAAGAGAAAATGGAGGAGATGACGGGGTTACTAAAAACATAATATAATAGGAACACATACAGGCAGACATGGCAAAAAGGGCGTACAACTCATAATAATCGTCTTGACTGGGTTATGATATAATGATGCTGACGAGTGGGTCGGTACATAGAAAGGTAATTATAAAAACAGAAGAAAACATTTGAACAACTCATTAACAACGTTATTATACAAGAGAAAATGGAGGAGATGACGGGGTTACTAAAAACATAATATAATAGGAACACATACAGGCAGACATGACAAAAAGGGCGTACAACTCATAATAATCATCGTCTTGACTGGGTTATGATATAATGATGCTGACGAGTGGGTCGGTACATAGAAAGGTAATTATAAAAACAGAAGAAATTTTTAAGTCTGCCTGGGGCCTTTTTTGCAATTATGATCAACTTCATTATGTTTTACACAAGCGATGGTAGTGCTAGTCTTTACTTTTATTTTAAGTCATTAGTAAGGCCTAAGGATAATTCTTTCTGAGCTAAAAGCTACACACATTTAGTTTTTTAGTATCCATTTATTCACTGCGTTACTGTCAATGCGTAATGAAAATTTTACAATATGTTATGTAAATAAAAACATGTGGAGACACTTTTGGTAGATTTAATTTAACATGGGAGACAAGAGATAATTAATTTCATGTATACCCATGTGTTAAAAACAAAATTTAATTCCATTTTCATTGTAATGGATATGCATCATGCATACATGCTTGTACTCCATCGCTAAAATGACTCTGCCAAAGTCGGGATCGTAAAAGAAACCTGATTTCCGATTGCTCGTAGCCGACATATACCAAAAGATAGAGAAAACTTGGAATTAATGCAATCAGGAATAGACGACAGTGGTAGGTGGCTGTGAAAATACGATGACGAGATGCTTTCAATGAAACAGAAATTTAAAAGAGAAATAATATGTTTTTTTCTTCGAAACAATTAAAAACTATCAGTTCGCCCCATTTCTTCGCTTTTACTACAAAACTAAAATCACAACGCACAATTATATTCTATAGAGGTGAAAATC
>JAHZMZ010000759.1:0-12890 GCA_027743805.1 Lepidocyrtoides sp. E14
AAAATGAATGATACACCTGAGACTGGGTGTAGTTTCATTCCTTTCTACACTAAAAGCATCACGATGATGACTTGAAGTGAATAGCTTATGATTTGACTGTATTTGAAGATATCGTGGTTGAATTGGTTTTTGCTTTGACATTTGAGTACTATTCCGCCGACGCGACGTAAGTAGGTGTAGTAGTAGCATGAGAGCTAAACTTGTTTGCTACCTCTGGTCCTGGCCTGGCCTAATATTCTTTGTTTCTGTGATGCTGATTGCGGTACACCTTTGCTTGTAAGTTAACTCAATTTTATGTTCAATTTATAATAATGAATTGAGGTGCAAGTTGCGTCAAATGCAACTAAATGAAATGAAATCATGTTCGGTATGATTGATGACGATATGACATAAAAACAAGTGGTATTCCTGTATAAATCAAGCTAAACTACATGTTGACAATCAATGTACAAAATATAATCTTCTGACGCATGCAAAAATTGGAGTGTTACATGTTAAAATAAAACTCATAAGGTGATGCATGCTGCTAGCGTTTTCGAGTAGGGAGGACACACAAAAAACAGAATTGATGGCGTAAATTTAAACTTTGACATATTTGCAAGTATATTGATCTAAAAGTAAAACTGTACATAATATATATCTCTACTTGACTCTACAGTAACATGTCATGAAATAAAGCAGAGATTGAAATTTTATTTCCTTTCTTCAACAAACAAATTTCAATATCTGACTGAGATTTCCAGTTTAAACTAATCTATGATGACGAAGATTCACACAGATTTAATTACAATCAATACGTCCATGTCAATGATGATGTATTGAAACCGTATGAATTGATGATGTACAATGTAAATACGCTGCTCACGTAAAATTCAATATCTTTAGACTATGGCTGTGGTCACCAGTGCGCAAAATGTGCTTGTCACACTACTTGACAGTGACAGCATATTATGTACAGAGACACATTGTACAAACCTACGTAAGCGCTTTGACAAAAAGTGTTTTACTCATAGTTTATAAGGATACCTTTTAAGGTAACCATTTTTATCTGATTCGATTATCCTCATATCAGTTTTACGATACGGAAGCGATAATGAACTATTGTCATCCTGTGTGATAAGGTGGTATAACAAACTGGTGGGGCTGGCGCTTGTAAGAATGTACTCTTGCGTACATTTTAAATTTTATGCAGTTGTTTACCAATGGATCAAAAACTGATCAACAATAATTTTAATTTGCTAAACTTTACAACTAACGTTTCATCTTGTTGTAATATTAATGTAAAGCCAATAACTTAGAAAAATCCTTCTTTCCCATTTTTTCATGGAAAAAACTTCAATAACCGTATTTTCTCATCTCTGAATTTTCTCTAATCATATTTATTACAAAGTATTTTAATTTTTCTCGATTATTTAAGCTGCAAAATGCACAAAAACGATAGTATAGCGATAAGAGTCTTTGATAAAAGTAAGGTAACACTAGGGAATATAATTGGTAGTGGCTCATTCGGGAAAGTTTATAAAGGTAAGTGTTAAAATTACTACTACGCACGTGTTTGTCACAATAATTAATTATAGTACCGATAATTGAGGTACTTGTTGGATAACACGGCTTTCTAAAAATTAATTTAAACAGCTACCATCGAGCATTGCAAGCTAACAACTGTTGCGGTGAAAGTTTTTCGTAAAGAGTTAAAGCAGGGCGAAACTTCACAGCGTGAAAAGGATACAGCCTACGAGGAACTACTAAAGTTGTCTGTGCTTGACCATGAAAATATTGTCAAACTTCATGGAATGGTTCGGGATGGTAATTTTGAGGAATAAAATATTTGTCTGCTATTCCTCAAATATGACTACAGGTCCATAATTTAAAAAAACACTTTTTTTCACTTTCTTAATGCAGATCAATCAGAATTGCCCTGGCTTGTTTTCGAGTTTATGAAGGATGGCAATTTACTAGAATTTGTTATTAGGAGTGATAATATAAAAGAGGTAGGATATTTTTGAGAGATTGCAAACAACCAAAAACAATTTTTAAAGTGTTTAATTTTTTTAAAAAATTATTAGTATCATTTTATGTACGGTTTGTTTTAATACCATTGTAGAAAACACTTATCCGATTCTGCAGAGACATTTGCTGTGGAATGGCCTTCTTACACAGCAATAAAGTATTACATAAGGATTTAGCTGCGAGAAACATCCTTTTGAGCGATAAAACGGCAAAAATTGCAGATCTTGGATTGTCGAGTTTTCTAACAAATGATGAAGGGGGTATTTACGCGGTAATATGATTTTTAATTTCACCGTATTTTAACGTATTTAGTTTTTCAATACCAGTTAAGTAAATGCCACATATTTTTCATTTATGAAATAGTTAAATGGCAAACTCTTCCCATATCGACACGCAGCAATGGAATGCATTGTGGAACAAATTTACACATTTGAGTCTGACGTTTGGAGCTTTGGCGTTTTGATGCATGAAATTTTCAATGGGGGAATGATGCCTTATGGAAAACATAACAAACAACCCGTGAGTTTTAAAAGCCATATTCGAGCACTTTAATAAAACTCTCATATATTGTTTCAGCTTAAAACATTAAATATGGTATTTCATGTGAGCAATTCGTTTTGTTGCAGGAAGTGCGAAGGTTGATTGTAGAAGGGATATCACCATTAACTCTTCTGGAACCACATTGCTCACTAAGAATTATTTTGGTAATGAAATCAATTCTTAATCCGAAAATGAAGGAGCGCCCAACGTTCCACAAACTATATCAAAAGTTTCAAAAGCTTTTAAATGGGAATTTGATGGGGCTGGAACTGAGAAGCAACGAAAATTTGCACACTAACGACGAAACTTCCGCAGCGCTTTCAGCATTCCACAAAATTAAAGCAAATGGCCTAACAACATCAATCAATAATCTCCAGATTTCCTCGTCACCCTCGGACAACAATGGACCGAATAATCATATTTTGCTGTCCAGCAGACAGGAAAATCAATTTCTCAGTACAGCCCTACTACCCAACAAAAAGAGTGAACATTTAACAGTTTCGCAAAACCTTTCTTCAAAGAGTTGTTCCACTCCTGACATTGCATCTGCCGTGGAGGCGTCCGCCAAGTCAATGCAACTGTTAGCTGATAACTTTCTCAGTGTGCGATCTTCACCTGGGGGAACAAGAAGACATTCCTTAGTCAAGTTTGAAGATGAACCGCTAGCAAGACGAAATTCAGATGCAAGGGAAATAAAGAAAGTTTCACATAGAAGTGATTCATCCAAACTTGCCAATGAGTTTTTAGTCGACCCAAGAGGACGAACAAACAGTGGCTCACAAGCAATGAAAAAATCTTTGCTTGAAGGTTTCGTTCAGAATAGATTTGCAAGGAAGTAGAATAAAATACTTTGTTTCTGACAAATTGATGGATTTTAGCCATGCCATGATCATTACATTTATAACGGTGCATGCTAGCATCATGCATTACCATTGCAAATAACTCTCTAGAATGATTTTTGTGATATTACTCTAATGCCCCACTGAACCATTAAATATTGCGAGCTGTCTTTTTTCAACTAGTCCTAAATATTAGCCACAGTACCTATTTGTCAAGCATCCCTGATTGTCTGGCTTCAATGTATTCTTCTAAAGCATTTACTATACAGAAAGTTTTACAAAATATTTATATGTACTTGTCATCCTTAATATAGCGTAGCCGTGACTGAACTGAAATAAATTTAGCAAAACCGACCTATAAGCAAATCCCTTTGACTTTTTTTTATTTTAGCATTAAAGTTTTCAAAACTGCAAAGTACTTAAATGTTAGGGAATGAGATTGATAAAGCTTTCACCGCATTCCATTCAGATAAAGCCCATATTAATTTGTTTTTCGTGTATCGTTTTATTCGTTACATTCATTGGCATTTCAATGATTTCTATGAGTTAGGGAATGAGATTGATAAAGCTTTCACCGCATTCCATTCAGATAAAGCCCATATTAATTTGTTTTTCGTGTATCGTTTTATTCGTTACATTCATTGGAATTTCAATGATTTCTATGAAACCGCACGGATTTGCAATACGACCAGTTGCAAAGAGTTTACTGGGTTGGAGAAGACACGTTCCAAAGGTCTGTACAAAATTAAAAAGACTTGAAAGGTGAGTTTGCTAACTTCTATTTATTCATTCATAATATTTTAATTATATACAAACACATTTTGACACTTTTTGTATGGATTGCCTTGCAGCATAAACTGGAACTATTTTTACTACTACAAGAATCCAGCAACGGATCAGGGCCTAATATGGTGTAAGGTGCCAAAGGCAGGGTCAACAACACTGACAAAGCTCTTTCTACGATTGGCTGGCTCTAAAAAAGTCAATAATAACACGAGGATTCACAAGCTTCTTCGAGATTTCTATCCACGGCTATCGAACAATATAATGCTGGATAAATTGAAATTTTCAAAATCTTTTGTGGTTGTGAGAGATCCATTTGAGAGGCTCTTAAGCGCATACCGAGATAAGCTAGAGAACTACCAAAGAGACTTAATTTACAGGTATACGTGTTATAAAACGAATGCAAGATGTAATTGGTGAAAAGGTTATAGTGACCATTGCAATAAAATTTAACAGGGATGGATACTACTACGAGCATTATGGAAAATTTATGGTGAAGACAGACCCCGTCAAAAACTTAGCCAACCTAAATGATTCGACGACTGCAACTGAAATCAATTTGATAGGAAATGCAACTAGAAAAGAGCCAACGTGGAAAGAATTTGTCTCATATTTGATTAAAACTCCTGTGGCAAGGCAAGTTTGCACGTGCAAAATATTGAAAGAAAGTTATATAAATAGGAATACTTATTTCAATACCTCCATAACCGCATTCATCGTATTTTTAGAATGGATGAACACTGGCAACCGATAACTCGTCTTTGTTCCCCATGTAGCCTCCATTTTAATTATATAGTGAAAATGGAAAATTTCGATACAGAAATCCAGCAACCATTGAGAAACGCTGGAATCACATCAATTGACCTGGGGAAAAACCACATGACTGGGACTGCCAATAAGAAACTAATTGAAAAATATTTTCACATGCTGACGTTAGGAGAGGTGAAGAAACTTTATGTGAAATACAAACGAGATTTTCTTCTTTATGGATACTCGCCATTTAAATATTTTCGGTTGTTTAAAAATGGAAATAATTCCCATGTTAAGCAGGGGTAAATAGTCAAAGTATAAAAATTACAAAAATTAATAAGAATAGTATTTTATTGAGTCACATAAATACTCTCAGTAGTTAAATACACACAAAGTAAACAGATCTATGCTATAAAAATTTTATAGCTATAAAACTTCTTTGCTCTATATTGCTTAGTCTTCTCAGGTAATTAAATCAATTTCACTAGACAGCTTTTCTAATGGCCATAACGGTTTCATTTCTGCAGTGCCACCAAACTGTGGCGGGATGGCATCAAGAGGGAGATAGTTATGAAGAGCTGGCATCCATTGAGTTTCATCCTCGTTGAAAAAGTTAATTTTTGAAAGAGTACGCTTGGTCATCAATGGTTTCACGATATTGAAGCCCCAATAGAAAATGGTCGGAGCTAGATTTTAAAGTAAATTAATGATACTTACGTTTTAGCATAATACTGCTTATAAGTTGCTTTGTACGGTGCATTCATATATACGAAAAATAATAGCCATTGATAACGTACTATTTATCAGGAAAGCTTTGTGCAGGGTTTCAGGAAAATTCGACTCGTATTCATGGAACATTCTGATCAGATCTTGAACTCCTGAAAGATGTAAGCATAATATTATTTATATGCATGCAAATGGAACAAACACTTTTTAATTTCAATCTATCCAAAGATCTGGTTACTTGAGACTCCTCATTTATTACCTTGATAATTTTGCGCTTCATACCAAATCTTGCGAAAAGTAATGCCAGTATTATCGACAATACAAACGAAATTTTGATTCTTTGTTGATAAAAGAGGGGCATAAACTTCATCCATACTCTTCCCCGCATATCTCAGGCAATCATCTTCTAATCCCCTTTCAAACATTTCTCGAGCACTTCCCCACATTCCCAATGGAGCGTAATACACTAAAAGTTAGTTTCAAAGAAAACAGAACAAGTCTAATCACCTGTGTTTTTTTATTTTCATCAAAGCTAAGTAAACTATTATCCTAAATGATGTATTTTGCCGTAAATTGTTAAGGTTAGAGGAAAATACAGAGGGCTCATATGCTAATTTTTACTTGATCCGTTCTTTATCGATAATCAGATAGAGGAAAAATTAGTATAAATATTGAGATACCTTTTCGTATCATTCCTCAAATTATTGCAATTTAGGTCCTTCCATTTTTCTTTCATTACACATTACAATCAATCAAATCAAATGCACACATTGGTTTCATTCAATTTATTTCACGTGTTTGCGTGAGTATTAATATATGTATTCGCGTATTGTCCATGATATGGACCTTTGACCATGATATGGACCTTTGACCATGAATTAACCAACTATGCAAGTTATGTGACGGACGCTGTACCTACCTGGTCGACCTTCTGCATCCTTTCCGCAATAGTAAACATCGTATCCAGCCGCAATTTCAGGTGGTGGCACCCAGTACTCAAAGTCATTGCCAAAATATTTTTGCTCGTTCTCTTTGCGCCATACAACCGACTATAAATGTATGAAAAATATAGTTACTAAATGATTTACAAAAGGTAATGCGTTTCTGAAATTTTAGCTAAGAAAAGAATCAAGTACATATCTATATCAAGCTTTTCAGCAAGACGCGGGGCATTATTGCAAACAACAAAATTTTTTACCGGTGCAGTGAACATTTTTGGAATAATGGAATGTTGCAACCGGTTATGATGATATCGAATATAAATGGCATGAAAATACTATGCCAGTCACCTATGTAGTTCATGTGACTATCACCACCAGCAAATTTAATCTTTTCTTAATGGGCATGTACTTCATTGTCCTTGAAAATAAATATTTATCTGGGATACTTTCATTTTTAATTCTGATAACCACAAAATATATTTCTGTACCCGAGTGAAGATTTATTCAACGCCAAAAAGAATATTTTTTATGGACGAATCTGTAACCATTCCGAGGAACGAATCAATTGTTTTCAAAAATAACTAATGTGTTGGAATAAATTATAAAAACAAAACAAAAATAGTACAATAAGTTTGCATAATATTATGCAGCTTGGATTGTTTACATTGCATTTCCACCCAGGCACCCTGAGAGAATTACAAGCGGGTAAGGAAAATGATTTTTTTCCGGGATGAGAAAATTTTTCACTTTTGAAAACGTTAGTCTATTTGCTTAATATGTCATATATTCATACCNGTCATATATTCATACCTACGATGAACTTGTCACTAACAGAATTTACTAATCTCTTATGGAATGCCATGAAGCTGATAGTGATAACTTGTCTGACTTTTGTACGCATGTAATTAAGAGTGAACAAATTTTGATAAAATACATGTCATGAAAACTTTAGTGATAAATACTCTGTATAACGGAACCACTTACATCGCGAAGCATTTTCTCAGCCTTTTTGATGTCAAAGTTCCTTGCTAAAACAAACAGACAGATACATGCATCACTTTATGTACAGTATATATAAGTCAATTTATATACTAAAGAGCATATTATGTATGACAGCAAAATTGTTATTTGCTCCTTGATTAGTATTTCAGGATTGGATATTGAAAAATATAATGCGCTCAAGCGAAGACATTCGTTACCTCTGAGGAACCTTACAAGCGTTCCCTCATTAAAGTCTAGGTCTTCGGTCCTTTGTATTAGCTTTAGCAGTTAAAAATTGAATAAAATTTTATTATAAAGATAAACTCGATTTCCATTTTTTACCAACGGGTTCACCAATGGCCATATGAAAATTTAATTATATGTATTGTAAAACTGCATATATAACAATTTATTAATCGTTTGCATTTCCGAACCTTTTCGAGCACATCACGTTCACGGTTTGAGAGATCGTCTACCGACATTTTTAATGACACAATATATGTATATATTTCAGGGTAACAACAGCTCGCTCAACTTGACAGGTGGATCCACTTTACACACCACTCCACCAAAACTAAGAGACACGCTTAATTTCCTAAAAGTTACGCTTACTGTCTGATTCTGAGTTTTAAAAAAATATGTTATTCGTTAAACAATCTAGTAATATGATTTCGTAAAATCGTAGTAATTTGTTAGTTCTACATCCTGCAGCATGCAATAATGTAACGCAAAACGCAATCATGAACCAATAAAGCTTGCTCCGTTGCTCCCTTCTTTACACTCAAATGTACAATGAAATTGATGTCATGAATACTCTCATCTTTTCATTGCAACAGCTAACATTGTGCTATGCAGCAAAGAAACAAAGGATATGTTAGTTCTACTATCATGCTATTACATAGTATGGCATAGTTTTTTTGTAAATGCCAGAAAATAAAAAGGATGTTTTTTTACCATAATAATAGTATGGAATATGGAACTATATATTTGATGACGATTGATAATCAACTTGACCCACTACCCATTGCACTTGACTGATCTGAAAGGTCTGAAGTCTGAAAGTATTGTTGAACTGAAAATGAGCAAGAAATGTAACAAGCCAATGCGTATGTACATACCTATCTAGGTATGTGCTATATGCACACTAAAAATTTGAAGAAATAGCGGCCGTTAGTGGTGACGACGAGTGCGAGCGAACGTGGGAAGCGTTATATGAGCACAACAATTTGGTTCATGCTTAAATGAAGAATGTACGTTTGTAATGATTGTTAGTAAGTTAGTAGTATTTTAGTTTCCATCAGAGAAGTACATTGAGTGAATATAATTTGTATTTACCAACGCATGCTTCATTGAGGCTGAGATGAGACAGTCATGTACCATCAATCTAATTGCGGATTAGATAATATTATGTAGTTTAGAGTTTACGAAAAGACCCATTTTTCTCATGGCACGTATTATTCATCCAAATCCAAGAAAAATCTTTTATCATTTTCCGATGCACTTTTTTAAAGTAATTTTGGAGCTTCGTATACTGCTGCAGCTCCGTTTTGGTTCTAGTTCAGCTAAATAATAAAAAAACTACAATGGTCGTTCACTAACATGTTCTTGACACTTTTGTGCTGCGACTACATTGGTTGAATTATCATCAATATGAAAGAATTGCATTCAACCTAAGAGCAACCTAATGCAAAGTGCAAGTACAGTACAGCGCAGCGGAAATACAAGTAAGGAGTAGAAGAAATAAGGTAAGACGGAAGCATTGTTGCACCATCACAAATTGTGATTCACAATACCTAGATAAAACCCTCACCCTTCTTATGCATAACACTAGAAAAATCAAATTAATGCATAATGTCAATCTACTTAATGTTTATTACTTCTTCTTGATGTTGAAGTCCATTCTCAGTTATATCCTATATCGGTCCTTCTCATAGGTATCCAGTATTCACATAATGTGTTTGTCTGATAGTCGATTTCATTGTTTGTAGTGAGCTGGCTACATTTAGAATTGACCGTACCAATTTGAATGCACCTACACATTCCTATGTTTAAAAATAGCATTATGATAACTTAATGTTAGTGACACGTAAGGAGACAAAGTGCGGTTGTCGGCATTGATATATAAGTATGTATGTCTTTATTTCTTGTCCTCATGATGCGATTCGTATCGTGAGAGGAGAGACGTGATTCAGATCGTATTGGGAGAGATATGAAGTATGGACTATTTTCCTGTATTCAATACCGTAATTAATCATTAAATATTAAACGTTCTACCTTTCAATTTCATGCAAGTATATGCTACTGTCGCGTCGGCATTGCCAGCTCGGCAACTTTGAGGATACTACAGAAAATGACAGTGATTATGTACATGCTGTCTCCAGCTTCTGTCTAGCCTAGTTGCGTCTTAATAATTCATAATAACCACAAGTAGTAGGTAGGAATGTTTCATTTAAATTTCAAAAAATTCATCCTGCAATCAGATGTAAACTACGGCCATTGTTGCATTTTTCTTTTCTCCGCAGCAATTTTTTTTCTGGACGCAGACCTGGTGTATCTTTTGCAACACGAATTGACGCAATGGTTGGTGTTGGTACTGAATTTATATTAGCGATACAACTAAAAACATCATTTGCCAAGTTAGAATTTCCGACTCGAAAACAATTTCCAATAATTAGTTGCTTGCAAACTTGTTCTATAACTCACTATTGAGCCTGGGAAGTGTCCCAATCAGTCTCATCGACTCACCCACCTATACTTTACAGATTGCACAGAGAAATTGCCTAAAAGTGCACTGCACTGCCTACCTTTGGATTAAATTATATGGCCAGTCAATCTATTTGTAGTCTGTACCGAGTTTTAATAAAAATTTCATCCATGAGTTGCTTTTTCTGCATGTCTCCCACAAATTTACAAAACAGTACATACTCGAGTTTCATTCATAGTTTATTGCTGTAATTGTCATGTTTATTTCTACCTATAGGCTATCGGTATGTAGTATGTATACTTCAGTGAATAAAACTCCCAGTTTATGATCTGTGAAGAAGACAAAAAACATTATGCCTAATTTATTTGTGCTATTACATGAATTTTACGCACAAAATGCCTCTCCTACGCACGTAAGTATGTCTTGAAAGTTTTAGAATTCAGCATATTATTGCGCATAAAATAATGGAAAAATGAAAGGGAAACCAAAGCCGCAAAAGCACAAAAAAGTGAATGATCACTACTGGCCGTGATTCACTGCTACTGGCGATCAAATGTAGGTAAATACGTCTATTTAGTAAATTGCATTATTAACTACAAAAAGAGACGGAAAAAGGGGAACAGGCAGAGAGAAGGGGTAGTGGTCAATTTTACAATTCAAGGACGCGACGCGTTTGATCTGTAGAAACCAACTGTAGTGGTACTTTTGGTATCAGATTGTACTAAAGATGTTTTTTGAACAGCACCAGCGGTACACTATGCTAGCGCTGCACTGTCTTCAAGGTTTCCAATAATTCCAATCAAATCCTAAGATGATGTGCTGCTGCTTGCTCCTATTAGTCGAGAAGGGAAAGACGATATAGCAATCAGCACGATACAAAGCTAATAAATTGACTGAAGTGCAGAGTACAGGAAAAGAGCGGCATTGGCAGTAGATATCATTATTACTTAGAAATAGATATTATTTAAAACATGTCGTATGAATGAGGGTAGGGAAGGGAATAAGGATAAACTTGGAAACATGGAAGAATCTCCTGTTCAGAATGGAACGTAACGCTATAATAACGAAATACATAAATCGAATGTTAACGAAATAAAATGTATTTGTAGCAAAAAAACAAAATTAAACAACGAGTTACGTTACGCAAACAATTAAAATCTCTCATTATTCCCCTTCCAACCAAAAGGTTTTACTTGAATTTTGGCTATTCGTTTTTTTACCGAGCTTTTGACCTTGTGAGTAAGATACCTAAATTAAAAATGCAACTTTACTAAAACTGTGATAGCTCCAATGCTCCATCCATAATAACCCACAAGAAAATAAAAAACCACACAGTAGAACTAGAACTACTCTTTAGTCTTTGTGTCTTCACAAAACATCCGAGAGTTTGCGAGTAGCGGACAAAATGTTTTTTGAAATCGACCTGATTTTTAAAGAAACTTGGTTTTGGTGCAGTCCAAATCTAATGAATCGTTTTCAAAAATATTTCAAGTATTTAAACCTCATAACTATTATAGCAAAAGGCATGCAGGTAATCTTTATAACACATAAATTACAAGAAAAAATGTGTAATCGATTCCGGCATGCCAACATTGAAGGGGTCTGGTGCCCCCGGAGGGTAAACTTGGGGAGTTTTGAGATATGTACATTCGAAGCGTCTTGAAAACGTCAAACACGTACTAAAAATTCGCAATGAAAATTTTGCCTGCCGCACCACCGCCACCTTTCCTTTTTTCCAAAAGTCTATATCGTATACAGACTCAGACTGTATCTTACATCACGCCACGCAGAGCTTCTGCGGCAATTCTTCTGGCCAAGCCAACCCAGCAAGCAAACCAACCAGGGATGCGCCTACCACCGGTAGTACTGGACCATATACCGCACCACCGGTGGTATTGTGGCTGGTCGGTGTTTGGTCAGTAGTCAGTGGATGATAAATTGCATCCGGTGGTCGGTGTTTGGTAGTATTTTACCGGTGGTAGAGAACTCTCCAGGTGTTGTGGTGATAGGAATGAAACGAGCACCAATACTATTCATGCTCATTCAAGCATAAACACACCAAAGTGACTTTTTAAACTCAAATTTGATGCACACAATACTGTGTAGTAGAAGTCACGCCGTGTAATTAATCAGTAGCGGTAAGAAAGAGTTTTTACTACGTACATTCTCGCGATAGTTGATAGATAAGTGTGCACAAACAAATGACGTTTGAAGATGACGGTTTCTGTAACTTATATACTTTTTGATAGTATAATAGTAAGCGAGAACAGTTTTTTTCACAGGTTTGAAGTATTCCGCAGAGCAAAGTGTCAACTAATTACAACGGAAACATTTTAAAGAAATCTTAATGTTCACATGACAGCTTTTGTCAGTCCAACACTAAAAAATCAAAAATTTTATTTCTCAGCCATGCAAGGTAACTGTTATAAATCCATTTTTAACTGCAATTAGTAAATGTTTGTGATTAGTTACAGATAGCTGACACTTTGCTCTGCGGAATACTTCAATTATTAACCGGCATCATATTATATATTGTAAATTAGGGTTAAGATAATAGAAATCTCAAGGCGGGACTATAAATTTTATTACCGTACACAAGAACCTTGCAGGCATGTA
>JAHZMZ010000760.1:0-20314 GCA_027743805.1 Lepidocyrtoides sp. E14
ATTTTATGGTAGGTATTTATAAGAAGTTGATTTCATGATTTTGTTACCACACGCATGCGTCTAGATAAAACCAGTTCAGTAAATTTATTGCCATTTCTTCTTTATCGCTGCCGAGTAAACTATTTAAAAAGTAAATACACAAAGTATTTTACTACTACTTCTACTACTTTTCCGATTACATCAGTAAAAACAATAAAATATTCCTGATTCTGACATTAACTTGATAGATGACGCACTATAAAATTATTGTTCAACTACTTTGCATTCTATTTCCTGTTGATTTTGAAAGTATGTCTACGGAATTTTTTTATATTCGAAAAAAATATTGTAGGGTTGCCGTCTCAGACGAACTTATCATTAAATTCGTCATCAACACATCTTTCAGTAAATGAACCAAAATTACATACGTTTATGATGAACGGTTCATCAATTTAAATGGATTATTACGACGACAACGCAACGCCTGGGTAATGGTACACTAAAATATTTACTTCACCATGAATAAGTTCTTTATATTAAATACCCGCGACAATCCCACCAGAGTTATTTACTTAAAATTCTTGTTGTAAAAATTAAGTGCATAATTTCTATAGATGTTTACCGGACAAATTAAATATTCCGGAAATCAATGCTGCACGACGGACAAGACGACAAATAACGTATATTGTTCAGATCACTCTACTCCTACTAGCTGCAGCATTCATAAACATAGAGAATAGAGCAGAAGAGAAAGGGCATTTCCCATATAAATGGTCTGTGATTTTTGAAAGTGTACCGAAAAATTTTCCCTATTTAAATACACGTAAAATTTCTTAACCAAGCGCGATACTGGTACATTCCCTTGTTACATCGCAATCACATTATTTTTTCAGTATTTTTTTTTGTTATAGTAATTATGATCTAGATTACCATGTTTCGAATTTCCTCATAACATTATCATTTTCATTAATTCCCTTTTGGTGTTAATTTGAGTTAATGACGCACAAAAAACCAGGTTACTTGGTCCTGACCCACTAACAATTAATTTGATTGAGGAAAGGTTAGAGACTAGAAATAATGAGAAGATGAACAGTAGTGTTAATTTGGGTTAATGACGCACAAAAAACCAGGTTACTTGGTCCTGACCCACTAACAATTAATTTGATTGAGGAAAGGTTAGAGACTAGAAATAATGAGAAGATGAACAGTTTAGAATTCCGTTTACGTTACTCGGTGTAATGATAATTCTCATCTATAATTATTAGTAAAATGCCAATATCGACAGCCACATAAAAATGAAGTCTGAATTTATGTAATTTAGCATGAGAAACTTTAAATGGGAAATGAGGCCAGCGAATAAGGGAAAATAAAACGAAAATATTTCGAAATCATGACCACCTTTTATTACATGGTCATCCACAAAACTAGTGTATAGATAGTGATCGTTTTTTTTTCTATACACGACCACTAGGGAATGGGGATTACCAAAAGAAAGCGTAAAAACAAAAGCCGTCTAACGCTGGAAATACTAGAAAAACAAAATGAAATGACTCTCTGTGAGCATACTTTATTTCCATAGCTAGCATCCGGGAGTTTTGTGAAGCTATCAATGTGTATTTATGGCAATCATTCCTCACTTATGCATGGTGACATTTGACATGCAAAAGTTTCGCTTTCCACACTCACACACTCACTCACCGTTTTTGTCATTTCATACTTATGTATGTAGGAAAACAAAAAAAAAAAAAACCTGAAAACCGTAGTGGAAAACAACCACAAGTTTGCGGAAAACCAGTAAAGTATTCATAAAGGTAGATACATATGTATTTAATATTTAATGCATATTTATTCACGACTTCTTCATGCTTTTCATTTCAGTTTGTTGCGTGTTTCCCCATGTATATCTTATTACTCAAGATGAAAAAAAAATGTTTTGTAAATAAACAGTTTTTTAGTGTGAAAGAAAACCTTCTCAAGGTGAAACTCGTAAAATTATTCATGTTTATCAGCTAAAGATATCTGCTAAATGCTTGGTAAATTTTAAAGAAAAGTGCCCATTTAGTACGCATTTAGCTTTTAGTACGCTTATCAAGATGAGCCAAAGGAATAAACGATAATTGTCAGAAGGTTATAAAAAATGTTGTTTGTCCATATGAAATGGTCTATGAAAAAATGCGTGTTTGGGGTATCCTGAGAAAAAGGTTGGTCTGTTAACTGTCCCACCAAAGTTGCCTTAGATTTTGCAAAAAATGTCGTCTACTGAGGAAAGAAAAAAAAATGCATTTCAAATACACCAGAATTATTGAAACACACAATAAATTCGCATATTTGTTATGCTGCGTACCATACCGGCTTAAAATAGGAGAAACCGGGAAATTTATCTTGGAATCGTGGATTTATCAGAAGGTAATTTACCAACTTTGATAATTCTTTTTGAAAATATAGCCTTTACTGAGTCTGTAAATGTTTCTGAAAACTTAACAGATTTCATACTACGTGATTTCCGTACTTATGGCATACTTTCTCGCAAAACGGTTCATCTCTGCGTTTTCTATCTTAATGACCGAGCTTAGTAAAGCACCAAATAAATATATTACCCCACTGATATACTTGTCAATTATGAGAGGATTTAGCATATCTAATGTACTTCTCGATTGGCGTCTACATTCAAATATTTAAATCAAAGAGGATTCTCAACTACATTAACAAACTACTCACGTATTCGCAGAATTGTACAGTTTCTCTTTCCAATTGTCAGACTCAGACACGTGGACTCTGCAGCAGAATTGTAAGCATGCATTGAATTTTAACCAGTAAAGTTTTCAAAAATCTAGTAATTTATATGCTTCTCTCCCCACTGTTTCACTCTAGATTGTCTCACCTTGTTTCATGAAAATGTTAACCGCTATCGTATCGCTGGTCTCCATTTTTAATTTGTTGATATTCAGAAACTTTCAGTTGAACGTTAACGGACAATGGCAAGATGCTCGTAGTGTATTTTACTGGACAAAATCTCAAGCTTGTACCACCACCACCACCACTACCACCCAATCAGTGTCAACATCATGCTATTACGAATATGCTTATCGTGTGCTGTTTACAGTTTTAGAGTCTATTTTCTTCATGCGGGACCTGCATCAGGAACTGTTTCTTATTTCTCAACTATTTCCACTTTGGTTGATAAGCATGGATTTCAAAAGAATCGTAAATTATGAATCCAATGTCATGCGGGAAACAGAAAGAGAAAAAAATGATGATGTATGCAAATTTCAAAAGAGATCATCAAGCACATTAATTTCATCAATTAAGCTTTATCGACACTGTTACAAGTTATCTCGAATATTCACGGAAGTGTACGGTCATGTATTGGCTGGCTACATGCTTACCTCCATTTTTCATTATTCCCTCAAGCTGGACAACATATTTTTAACGGAGAGTCAAATCGGCTTGAAAGCGTATCGAGCAGAGTTCATTACCACGGTAGCAACCATCCTTGGTCTGAGTACTTGTTTTTCCCACAATGTAAATAATATGCTTAAAACTAGTAGTAGTATGTTTGTATTAATTAATTTTAATAGATTCTACGGCAAGAGAGAAATGTTTTTATTTTTTCTCAAAAACATTGTGAGAAATTGATTACATGCGGCTATTTGTTTTTTAAAAGATGTCTGTCATGAAACGGCTAACAAGTTTGCAAGCAGTGTCTAGAACCATGAACCAGAATCTTGGAAAAATGATGACATTTTGGTATGAAAATAATCGTATTGCTGTACGGGCACATGTGTTTATCATAAATTTTGGAACTTTGGCAAAGGTAGGAAATGTAGGAAAATAATTTATTAACATTGTATTTTTCAGCACAATTTTTAATTTTAATATTTTTGTGCATTTTTTGCAGTTTCTTGCTCAAATCATGATGGTCTTTCTGATTTGTGTGGAGGCAAAAATTGTCAATTAAAATTTGCACTGAGAACATTTTTTGATGGTGAAATAATAATTCATGCGTAGATGTTCCATTAGAGTCTACTTTACAGTTCGCTGCGCAACAAAAATTATTTGCAGAAATTTAGTCATAACTATTCAGATGTATGTAACATGTTAAAAACTTCTCAGCATTTAGCCATTACTAAACCTTAAAAGCCATTCGATTTCCACACTGAAAGGTCATGACATTATCTCATATCAATCTTCTTCGATTAAAAGCCAAAAAATGTTGTGTACTAGTCAAGACGGAGAAGAAAAGCTAAATATTATCCAGTGTTTTCTTTCAATTTGCCCAACTCTGTCAAAACGAAAGCGTTAGCTGTATAATAAAAAGTAATTACAAGAGAAAATGTTTCGAAAAAAGAAATACTCTGAAACCGTAAAAACTTCAAACTGTCCAAAATACACAACCATTTTGGAAATTTACTATAAATTTTGCTACTACTGCTGCTGCTCTCCGTTTTACATTAAAAGAAGTGAAAACGGAATGTTTTCTATTCACAAGTGGTGGTTTCAGAAAGTAAGCAATTAAATAAATTTTAAATACAGCAATAAGCAATTTCCAAAATTAACTGTTTAATCTGTCCACAGGTGATTCATTACATCATGTCCTCTGTATTCAGTTATTTTATTCTCGTTCGATTTTTTACCACTATGAATGCCCTCGCCATTGAAAGTAGACAAAGGAAAGAAAATCCTGTTTCGTATTTGCGCTTTTTTGAAGACATTGCCTACATGAACTACTACATTGCACATCTCTACACTCAAACATTTAAAGGAAAAATAATTTTGAAATACTTTAATCAGATTGATTCATACTCAAAAAAATTTCATCCTTTAAAAATCAGCAAAAGTCGTCGTGTGGTGAGTGAGTACTTTTACAATTTTATGTCGTTGTCATGGAAAACTATCTGCTCATTCTTCTTCATAACCTTGCTAATTTTCATATAGCTCTGTTCATCTTTCGTCCTCCACATTCTCGCAATCTGCATCTCAACACTGTCCGTGTTCAACCGGAAAATTTACGCAAATTTAACCTTTAATTTTAAACAATCCCTTGGCGAAGCTCACGCCATGTTTTTCTGGTGGATGGACCAAACGGATGAGAATGAAAGTGCAAAAAATTATTTCATTGTAGTACTCCATGACTTGATTAATGCACTCGTCCATTTTAGAGACATGTACAGAGAAATATTTTTCATTGTTGGATTACTACCACTTTGGTTGATTAGCGAAGACTTTAAAACAATTTTGGACAAAAATAAAATCAATAACAAATTTGATAACTCATTAGAATCATCATCGCCAGAAATAGAATATGTGAAACAATACCATAAAATTTGCAGATTAGTCTGCCTATTTAACAAATCTCATGGTTATCCTCTTTTGGGATATTTTCTCGTCTCCATTTTGCATTACTCTCTCAGATTTGACCATTTTTTTGGTCTGCACGGAATAGGAAAAAAGTTGTACAGGTTGGAATACATTTGCACAATGGTCGGCATTATTGGTTTGGGTGCAACGGTTTCTTATAACGTGAGACTAAAAAATAATTTATGACTTTCAGAGAAAAAATTAATGGAAATAAATGGTTTATAAAGCGAATGAACTTTATCTTCCAGATGACATTGTTGAAAAAGTTTACATGCTTACAAAAAGTGGCTAAAATTCTTAAGCAAAACCAGTTCAAACTTCTGGCATACAACTACGAAAACGGTGGTGGCGGTTCGGCTGCAATTAGAGCGCAGGTATTCCCAGTGACATTTTCAACATTGTCAAAAGTAAGATACAAAAAAATATATATTTTTTTAAATGCAGTCTTTTTACCTCTGTGTGTCAATGTCATTTATACTTTCTTCACAGTTTTTAAGCCACATCATGGTCATATTCTTGGTGAGTGTTCAAAGTACATTAGACCCCCCATCTCGTCAGTGAACGAACACCTTTTCAGCACATGAAAAAATAATGGAAGGCATACATGCACAAAAACAGAATGCCGAAATTTTTCATCGCCTAGATAATGTTGCCGTGCAGCAAAATCCATATCAAAATATTGTCATTTTGCAAAAAAAAAATCCATTAGGTAAGTGGAAAAGCGACGACTGTATCTCTAAAACTTTTTCTGCTATCGAAAGTTAACATCAGTCGCGTTCAGTGAAGCGTTAAGAACATTTTTTCCAAATATTTTAATGCAATTTTTTATGCAAAAAAACCATTTCCGTGTAATTTCACTTGTTAACGTGTTTTGTTTGAAGTCTTTACGTTCTTTCATTCATTTAATCCAATCAGTTGAATTTCAATCATACCAAAATGATTATGATTGGTCATCAGTTTTCACTATCCATCCCCAACAAAGTCTATCAGATAAATGATTACACCAGAATACTAGAGATCTACTACAATTTCGCCTACTACTTTTGCTGTATTCCATACCGTTTTACTCGTGGGGAGCATGGACACTTTAAAATTTATCATTGGTGGCCTCAAACGGTTTGTGTGAAAAATAAAAATCTGAGAATATTTCAAAACTATATTTTTGAAAAGAAAAAAATATTGACAATATTTTTAAATTGCAGATTCTTAGCTATGTGGAAACCACCCTGTACATTTACATTATAGCTCAGGAATTTTACAATAGTTTTAGTAAGCTGTTGGAAGAGAACAGACAAAAGAATGGGAATCCCTTACTTTACCTACAACTTATCGAGGCAACTGCCTACATTAATTTAGTGAATGCACTGGCAATTATACAATGCTTTAGAGGAAAGTACATTCTTCGCTTTGTCAATAAAATTAGTAAATTCTCAATGGGACGAACAAGGGACGAATTAGTAAACTTGAAAGTGCACATGTTCATCTTGACTGCAACTTTAATTAGCATTTTAAACTACTTCATCTCCAAAAACTTTGAGGTTTCTTTTCATACAATTTTACAAGAGGCACGTGATGTTCATACTTGGTGGAATGAGCCTCTCGTCAGCAGCGGTCAAAATGGCTTTCAGGACGCCAACAATTCAGATGTGTATTCTGAAAAAGAGAGTGTCAAAGTTACATTGAATACCAGATTTCATATTAAAAATTATCTCTTAGTTGGTTTCCATTTGCTCATTGCATGCGTTCGGAACATGAGGGATGTTTATGTAGAACTGTTTTTCATGAGTGGCATCCTCTCTTTGTGGGTAATTTGTAGAGATTTTGAAAGTCAAGTGAGGTTTGAAATACAGAAGAAAAGGGATAAAGAGGGAGGAGCCAGTTCGAGCATGCTGCTCGATTTAAAGACTTATCGTCTCTACAGAGACATTTCAAACTTGTCTAGATCATACAGCCAAGTTTATGGATATGGGCTGGGCTGCTATTTGGCTTATTACATTATTTATTATTCGCTCCATTTGGACATTGTGTTTTCTAACGAGGGTGCTATGGGCAACAAAATATACTTTTTACAGTTTGTTGGAACATTTGGAGCTATTTATGGAATCGGAGCGCATTTTCTACATAAAGTAAAAAAAAATGAAAAGTGTAATGATGATATGTAATTATCATTTAACCAAGCTAAAGAAAAAATACTTATCATCCTTTTTTTCTAGATGACTTCTTTGAAGAAATTTACTAGCTTACTGGAAACATCTGAGAAACTAACTCATAGTCAAAACTACTTACTAACTTATTGGTATTCAACAAATTATGTGGCAATTAAATCAAACTTTTTTACACTCAGCTTTACTACATTAATTCAAGTAAGTACTCTCTACACTGTCTACTTATCGTAACCTGAATTTTAAAAAAAGGTACTTTGTAAAATGACGTACTTTCCGTCTTTTAAAATTTTCTAGTTTGTAGGTCAAGTAATGGTTATCTTTCTAATCTCCGTGCAGAGCAAAATGACGGAAAAAATAATGGATCAAATTAAAAATTCATAAAATAGTAATAATAATAAAATTGCTAATCTGGAGACCAGAGTTATTCCTTTTTACAAGTTTTATTGCATAATCTTTATTTGTTTACATTCTTAAATTAAGACGAACATTTCAGTATTTCGCATTTTGTGAATTCATATTATTTTCCTAATTGTAGTTTATCATCGTTTTGGTTAAAACTATGGTGGACAGCATCCAGTAGTAGCCGGATCCAATATTCTTCCACAGTTCTGGAGAATAACAAAAGACAAAAATACTTCCTCCATGGTGGTGTTGCTAAACGCATAATCTTCCACCAAATCGTTGTATCTAAGCTTAATGTGCTCCATCATTTGGAAAAGAAAGTCCCACGAAAAGTTCGAGTCGTGAACCACATACTGAATTACATTTCTCCTTCTATCTCTCAACGAGCACGGATTAAAAGTGTGTACTATAGACTCGCTCAGAGAGGACACATATCCTTGACTTTCAGCCGGGCCTGGAATCAACTTCACCATTAATTTGTAGCCACTGCCAAATTTTTCGCGAAGATGAGAAGGAGTGCCAATACATTGGAACTTGCCGTCGACCAAAATAACCATTCTTTGGCAAAGATCTGCGCACTCCTTTATCTGATGAGAGCTGAAAATTAATGTTCTCCCGGACGCCTTTGTCTCCTTCAGAATTTCCCAACACTGACGTCTTGAAGTTGGGTCGGCAGCCGACGTCTAGAAAAAAAATATTTCGCAATGTTTTGTCATTAAAAGCCTAATCCTTGTAGCGAGTCGAGCAAAATTCACGTAACTTACAGGCTCATCGAAAAGCACAATTGGGCTGTCCCCGACAAGCGCCATGGCCATGCACAGTCTTTTCCTTACTCCTCCACTACAATGGCGAGCCAACTTTTTTGCAAATTCTGCTAGACCCATTTTCTCCATTAGAGCATTAGCGCTTTCCTTTGCCTCCTTGGAATTAAGTCCCCTCAGTTTGGCAAACAGCAAAATATTTTCAAGGCATGACATGTACGGAAAAATTGCACTGCTTTGGGGTGGAGAATAACACATCTTGCTTCTCAAATCGCTCCTCCTCGAGTTCAGATTACTATCAACCGAAAACACGTTTCCATACGAATTCGCTACTAATCCAGTTAACACGCTGAAAAGAGTCGTCTTCCCTAATATTGATACTGACTTAATTAGACTTCCAAGTTTAAAATAATTTATAATCATCCCAACGGACCGTATCATTTTAAGTACCTGCGCCGTTAACCCCTATGATTCCAAATGACTCTCCAGGGTGTACAGTAAAGGAAAGATTATGTAAGGTGGGATATGTTCCATAGCTTTTGCACAAGTTATGAACCACCAGACCCTCTCTATTCATTCTATGTCTGGTCACCATTCTTTCCACCTTATCTGATTCATTTATAATATCCTCATCTTCGACATCTGTTTGAAAAGCTCTTGATCTTGCTCCTAACACGCATCTTACAAGCTTTTGCCAACCGTCCGAGTCAATAAACAAGGTAAGAATGTTAAAAAATAAGCCAACTAAATACATGGTTAACAGTTCATTGTAAATACTTTGCGGGTCATAATCATAGTTAACTTCCCTGTTAATCTGCAAAGGCTCCCCCTTCAACAACTCTTCATTCGACTGAAGAAAGGGATCCGACGGATGACGGAGTGTAGCATGTTGGTCGTAGCAACGTGTAGAGAAAGGAATTCTTGGACAATTTTCACAACAAGATACTCGCCGTAATTCAATCTGCTCTTTTGTAACGTCATCCCCTACACCACAATATTTCTCAATTCCTACTTTCGTAAAGTGTTTACATCGTGCCACCCCGACAACGTTTCGTGCATTTTTTCGAAACGAAGAAGTAAACGCAAATGCAGGAAAGCAATCTCGAAAATTTAAAACAAAGTCCCACAAGCTTCCATCAGCGTTTTTAACTCCAAAGCTCAAATATGGTAAAAACATTCCAAACAAGAGAGTCACTGCTATGAGCAATGTGAATCCGCCAGATTTTGAATTTGCAAATTGGGATACCGTATATGAAAACCAGAGCGTACAGTACACATATCCGATATTGTACAAGGCACTTCCAAATTTCATTCCAGAGTTTGGTGCATCTACGATCAGCAGTTTAGTTTCTGTTTTAAGTATACACAAGAGATATATGACAACTCCTTGAAAAACCATGATAATAAGGCAGTCCCAGATAAATATGGCGAGCCAGTAAATCAGTGGACTGACTCCACACATCATTTGCAAGTGCTTTACTCCATTGAGCCGTTCCTCCACTGGGAAAACTACGGAGAAAGCAAGTGTTACTGAGAGGGATAAGCATTTTATCATTGCTGTGATATCTGGTGCGAAAACATCCTGTTGATATTAAAGATCAGTTTATCAACCAATTAGGACTAAAAACTGTAAGAACAAGATAAAAAGCAGTTTAGCTCAAAATTATTACATCTTCAAATAGCCCTCCAGTAAAATATGGATGTTGAAGGGGATGATTAATAGTGACGATACTTCTTTTTTCGTCCAAAAATTTTACTAGTGAATTCGAGTACAGACTTAAAGCGATTGGAGCTGAATGTAAAAAGTATGGTGATGCGTGCACGTTTAATGCGCCTTTGTCTCCCGTCTCGGCCGACAACCCGACCAAGTGACTCTTGCGCAATTCTACAAATGGCGTGTGAATGTACTCCCCAGAAAGATCAGAAGAAGACGATAATGTAGCAGTAGGACCGATTACTGCTGCAGCAATTTCACGCTTAATCTGAAAATGATGAGGTTGTCGTATACAAAGTACAGAAATTTAGGTAGTTAATTTACTTAATATTTGATTGTTACCATTATTCCATGTTAAACTTACAAACGTATTATCTGTGGCGTAAAATAGTGTAGTATATTCTTCACGATTAGCAAGTGTCAGTGGAAGAGCTGGTGCTAATCTTCCTTCGACATTGATATGAGTACTGAGGCGATAAATTCCAATAAAAAAAAGAAATGCAGGTAGGATTATCTGTTGTTAGAATATCGCATAGTAAGAAAGAAGCACTAATTATTAGTCATTTTCAATCTTTAACGAACTTTTTGTTGCAATTTAGATTTTGCTACTACTTTTCACCTGAAAGAGTACTATTTTCCAAGAGCGCCATGTGTACTGTGCCCTCTTTCGATTAAGCACTAAAAATTGAATCAGGAACCTTGTAAATTTTCGCCTGACGGTAAACATTTGCCTGATATTTTCTGAAAATGAATATTATTCAAATACAGATATGCATTTTTACTTTCCTTGGACATTTAATTACGATGATGATAAAATCTTACCTTCATGACCCTCTGTGTGGTATATCTCCTCATTTTCAATTTGAACCACTTGGTTCTTATCCGGATTTATCTTGCGCATTAATCTGCAGTGTTAATTTTTTATTTAAAAAAAAAAATGTTAGAGTTGAAAGTATGAAAAATACAAAGCTACAAAAGCTATCTTACTCCAAAAATATTTCATCCATGGTACTGTTCTCAACAGAGAAGCCAACAATGGAAAGTTTTGCCTTTTCCCGTGCCAGGTCAGAGAACAATGTTGACATGGCCTCGGATGAGTAGCCATCCAAAGGAAGATTGTAAGTACAGAGTCGTGAGGCATTAGGAGAAATTGGTAATGTGCACAAAGTGGCTTTCGGCATTGCATCTCGTATCACTCTAAGAATCGCTTGAGGTCTTGGTTTAGCCTCCGGATGTACTTTGATCTTTAACGAATAACCAAGTCCAAAATGTCGGCGAAGGAAAGCATGAGATCCACATACTTGCATTTTTCCCTAGAACGATAATAGAATACATTTAGAGTTAGAGCATTACCATCTTAATATTTCATGCAATTTACATAAAATTTTTTAACTCAATTATTTTTTTACAGAAGAAAGGATTCCTATCCGATCTCCTAGTAGCTCTGCCTGAAAAAAGGAATAAAAGTAAATAAAATGCATGCATAAATTATGCTACTCATTATGTATTTTTTTGATATGCATGTACATACCTCATCCATAAAATGAGTGGAAAAAATTATAGTATAGATTACTCCGAATTTTCTACGTGAGACATTGAGACAAGTTGTGAAAGTGACATTGTTAAGGTCTTTTTTCGCATTTACAATAATGAATTATTTCAGTTGCAGCATTACCAATAACAAATCCCACACAGCACGTCGGCTGTAGTAATCCAAACCCCTAACAAAATAATGTATAACAAAACGTAAAGCTCGACTCGAATCTTATCAATATTAATGTACAATTTAATAATAATTAATTATATACTTTCCGCTTGTCTCCTCTTGACAGCTTTCTAACAGACCAATGGGCCATTTCGTGAATGCGTACCTTTTCCAGTAGTTCCATGCTATCCCCACTGGCTTCATGACGAAGACCTCGGAGCTGTTGCAAAATTGTTGTTAAATACATAAATATACGCGTGCGTGATAAAAATAACTTTTTTTTTACAATGGCACACTTTAGCTTACTCGACCAAATATAACCAAGTGCTCTAATGGTGTTAAATCCTCATACAAAAAGTTATCCTGAGGACACATTCCCAAAATTTCCTGGAATAAACGGTCCGTATTGAATTATATGGAATATCTAACAAATCAATTTTGCAAATTCTTTGACATCCTCTTCTACTTGCCTGAATTTGTACCATGTGAGTTCTTATGTCATATCCACAAACGACTGCCGTTCCAGATGTGGCTGCGGTAAACCCTTGGAAAAAAAAGTGCCGTAGTTAATTACAACTAAAAAAAATGTAATATAAATAATATGAAATGCAACATTCTCATACCCGAAAATAGGTTCAGAAGCGTCGATTTGCCCGATCCGTTAGGCCTATGAAAAATGAAATTCATACTCCTGTCACTAATTAATTATTATTGTAAAAAAATCAATAATTAAAAAAATGCTTACCCAAGCAATGCAAAAATTTCTCCATGATAAAGTCGAATGTTTAGATCAGTAAGAGCCTCCACCTTGCCGTACTTTTTTGTCAAATTGTAAGTGACTATACTCGGTTCATCTTCCTCATGACAAGGCTCAAACCCACTATCCTCTTTCGGCGTTCCTGCTGCTGTACCTGTACCACCTGCAGCTACAATCGGCCTTACATGTGTAGGATTTCTGGATCGATACTCACTCGGCTGAATTGGATAAGAAAAAAATATTAATGAATATTATTATTATTATGACTATGTAAAAAATCCGCAGTTTTGCATACAGATTCGGGCTGACTGGACCTACCGTGCATATATAATACCAGCTCTTCTTAACTCCAAATTTTGACTTCAAAATGCGATCCAAATACATCGTTAGCCCCATGTATATTATTACATCAACAATAAGGAAACAAACAATGTACAGGACGCTAAACCGGTCAGTTTGAATGATGCGTGACATGTTGAAAATGTTGGTTTTAATCTTATGTCTTTCAAACAGAATAAGTATTCTGAACCCAAACTGAAGCGCAATGCAGGGATGAAGACAAAAAGCCACAGCTAACGGAATAGGCATAATATCGTAGTAATAGTCTAAATGATACACGGTCACAACAAAAGTTCCCGACCAGAAACAAATAGATGCCGCGATGGCCGTCATTGCTAAAAAAAAAAGTAAAGTTAAACCAAAAAGAAGAGGTAAAACAGGAAAGCACATAGTAATATTTTATAAAAGCTACCGTTATTCTTCACCTACGCTTTTCAAAAAAAACCGTTGTAAAATAGCTGGCGGAAGCTAATGCAACCACATACAAAAAAATAAGAAGCCAGAGCACAGGCCAGGATACAAACTCAAAAATTGGACCTTGTGATCTATTTAGCTCAACTTTCAAAAGTAATACCACCACCGATATTACTGGTATATAGCAAACAGTTACAGCAACCAGATTTCCGATCCCTGTAAAATAATCAATAAAAATATTTATATAATTTGATAGAACAATTTTTTTTTTTTTTAAAAAGAAGATTTTTTAATTTAGTCGATTTTTATGCAATTTACATTGCATGCGGTATGTCATTCCAGTTATTAGCAAAAGGATAGTTAATCCGTTCTCCTTTTCAGACGAAGTTCTTCTCTGCTCTAAAGGAACCAAGAAGGTAAAGCACAACACAAGAATTGTAGGAACAATCAGGGATTGTTTGTAAACTTGGTTGACAATATCCACGTTATCCTTTTTCACTGAAACTAACTGGTTTTTAATCTTCCCAATAACCGTGTAATCATCCTCCTCGTTTGCATCGTATTCAAAGGGATCGTCCGGATAAAAAGACTGGTCTGTTTGCCGATGAGGAATTTCGTGAATAACCAACTGTAAGTGGGAATAGAATCCATATAAATAAAAGAAGCAAAAAATATTATTAACCATGTCACATGGTCCATTTGATAATATATAAACTCACACGACAAGTGCAATCCGAGTGATCCCTGTCATTGAAAACAATCTTATTCGCTTCCGGATTTGTCGATACATCTTTCATGCGAAGAATAATCTGTCGGTCAATTATCAGCTGTAGCGCCAAAAATCCTGTGTCAAGGTAGCTGCGACTGTCTAATCGGTCAAACAACAAAATTTTTTTTATTCAAAAAATTTCGCTGTACACAGTTGACAGTTAAGTAGTTATAAATGCTTACATTGCCGTCTGTCATAAATGGAAGGTTGCCATTGTGTCGTTTTCATAACATGCTGCAGTGAACCGTAGTACTTTTCCATTAAACGAATCTTGTACCTTACTTCACGGTCATTTACACTGGTCTCAAATATCACTGCACCCCGAAATTTTAGTATAGCATCTGGGTCATTTTCAGCTGACCATGCGTAACAATCGTTACCTGCCTCAAGACAATCGTATATCGCCTGCTCGTTTTCAAAGGGGATGAATCCTAAAAAAAAAAAAGAAAAATTATAAAGAATAGAGAGGTCAATCAATTGTCATCATTTCGATCACTGACACCGCCAATATGACAATTTACGTACTTGCTCTATGTTCAAAATGTTTACGGAACTGGCCCTCGTAAAAAATGGCTTGTCTTGTTGCTTCATCTGCAACAAACCCGATTCGGCACTTGGCCTTCTCATTAGGTTTTGGCGCAATTGGATCCTTAGATTGGACACATAATAGATGCTTCATAATGTCACTTTCCTACAAGAAAAATAATACTCCTTCAGACCAAATGCCAATAATTAATTCTTTTTATCTGAATTATTAATAATAACAAAATATCTTTTGTTTGTTTCGTATACACTATAAATTTGGCCAGGATCATAATATCCCTCCAAAGTGTCATTTTGATCCAGGTCGTCACCAATCATACTAAACTCCAGCGGATCAACCCTGAGAAGTGCTTGTCTACCGTTGGCCATAGCCTTTGAATAAAAACGATTCAATTTAATGCAGTACCATTTAAATTACATTAGCCAAAAAGACTTCTAGATAATTTTAGGTTATCTTACCAGAATGGCAACAATAAGAATAGGAACCATCACTTCTACTGTCAACACCACAAACCTACGCAGACGAATTCGCATATTTTTTCTTGTAATGATGAAAATGTCGTATAGCCAGTCCCCTAAGATTTTCCAGCATTTTTGAAGACCTTCAACACACTTATCCTTAACGTAATTCAGACAACCCATGACGTGTCTACAGACAAATGAGTTCCTCACCTTTCCAATTTACTAAATGGAGCTTCACCTATTTGTATTTTTTATTGAAGTAATCAAAACTAATCAAACTGAACTTTATAAACATCTGAATGGAGCGGCTAAGCGAAAAACAGAATTTTTGTAATACTTCGTTACAGTTCGAAAATGTTGCACTCGAGTCGAGAGTCGAGAGCAGTAAAATACTACCAAAAGCCTCAGGCTATTAAATTTCTAATCTTATCAAACAATGCAGTATCACCATGCAGATTATTAGCATGCAGGCGCCAGGTGCCACGGGTATGCCTCCGAGGTAGAGAAACTTTTTCCGGCCAACTTTGGAACGCTGCAACGCAAAAAAGGATATTTAAAATTGAATATTTATCGCCTTCAAAAAGAATTCTTATGCAACCAATTTTCAAAAATACTCATTGAGGATTTTTTTTAATAGATTTTTAGGTCCACCAAGAAACGAGGCACGTGGCCCATCCACGTGGGATACAGTTAATCGCGTATGAATTTTTTTTCAATAATGGTCCAATATCCAAATTATTTAAAAAATAAAACGAATCACGTTTCTTTTTAATTTCATTTCATATTTCATTCAAGTTTGTGACATTTTCAAAAATTTCGTCTATCAGCCAATTAGGTAATTTAAATTTTTTAAGTTTTTGTACAAATTGAATTTTGATATAATGGTTTTTTGTTGCTTATGTTAATCCCCACAAGGATACATACTTAGGTAGTTGGCACGTGTCAAATAATGCTGGCTGAGCTTAGATATTCATTCATTCAATACATGCATATAAAATGCAAGCCCAAGTTTATTGACTTTTATTCAATAATTTTTAATTTTATTTGTTTTTGCCAACGGCTAATTCTGGATGTCTGGATGTTAGAGATATGGCAATAACAACGCNCTGGCTGAGCTTAGATATTCATTCATTCAATACATGCATATAAAATGCAAGCCCAAGTTTATTGACTTTTATTCAATAATTTTTAATTTTATTTGTTTTTGCCAACGGCTAATTCTGGATGTCTGGATGTTAGAGATATGGCAATAACAACGCGCATCATTTTATAGATCACCACGAGTATTATCACGTCACGACCACTACATATTATATTTTCCTTCATATTCTTCAGTGTAGCCGAAGTTATTTATAATCCGGCTGGGTATATGCAGTAGTGGGTAGTGGTTTGTGAAACAAAATTCTAAGAAAATGTAAAGTCCACAAACTGGTTTCAGCTGAAATTATCCACTGTCTGTCACGTCAAATAGGCTAGGCTAGAGAATTTGTTTTATATAAAATCATGAAAATGACCACTATAATAAATAGACAAAACAAACCTAGACCTTAAACCATATTAAGAAAATAACATTGAAATGTACTCTCTCTATAAAACTTACTAACTAAATTGCAATAATGAGTCACAACAATGACTACTTACGCGTGACGCAACTAACACCTCAACAGTGTACTTTTTTTAAAGCCAAAACTCGGTTAGCGCTAAGTACTCAACAACTCAAAGTGGCAGGTGCAGGTGGTGCAGGCAGTGAATGGAGACGGAGACATGGAGAACTTGTTATTGAGCTGGACCTGTTTACCTAAATATACTTAAACTAAATATGAAAAACGAGTATAATAATAATAGCGTAGTTCAGTATGGCAGAATTAAACAAGATTATTGCAGACAAAATACGATGCTGTTTTGAATCAGAAAAAATCACTGATTAATCTGTTAAGCCGTTATGGTCCTGAAAAAGGTGTTTCGAAAATCAAAATTCTGAAACAGTTAAAGCTACATTGATCTCTGATAGAGATAACTCAGCATGGTTGTCTTTGTTTTTATCATGCCATGCCACTACGCCAAGTTTGAACCGAATCGGTTTGATTTTTAAGCATCTCGACTTGGAGTGTGGTAACGGACGGACGGACAGCCAGACAGACAGATACCTAAAACTCAAAGTTTGCTTCGCTTCAGCTAAGTATGTAATGGCGTAATAAATCTTAATTTTTTTGCAAAGATTAGTATTTTAACAGAATCAACAATATTATGCTGTGCCCCGATTAAAATGCTGACAAATGTTTTTTGTTTGTCAAAAGTTTGACTCATATACGTCATACCTATGCGTCTGCACATTTAAAAACATTCAAGAAAACAGGAAAGACTTAAAATGAACTTGAGTAGGTGGCATCTTATTTTATTTTATTTTTCAAATATAAAACACGTGCATAATAGATATTCTAATAAAAGGAATGGATTTTAATTTTGTTTGTTACTTATTTTATCATTGAATTCTTCTTGAGGGAAATCCCCAAAGCTTGTTATTTAGTGCCACATATACAGTAGTAGAACCTTCAAAATAAAATTAAATAAATCAACTCATAGTTTACAGGTACTTTACAGTCGTCTTGCAGCATTAATTTACAGAATTATAGGTAGTATTTTTTTATTATTTGTTGCCATTTTTGTCATTAGACGGTCAAGACAAGAGAAGTTGCTGAAGACAAAACGGTCTTTTCAAGTATGCAATAAAATGACTTAAATGAATCAAGGACAAAGGAAAGAAAAATGCAGGTAGTAACTTTATTACTACTAGTAGCACTTTACTGGGTAAGTAAATTGCAACTGTTAAGGTTAAGCTACTAAAAGAAAATCCAATTATGTAATTGAGTCATTTTTAAATTTTTGGCATTGAATAAATTACCTCTACTTTTCAATGTCTTTTAAAGCATTAAATGCTAATTATACTTACTTATTCAGTCTTTGTGATGATAATGATAACCTACTTTTACTGACGTTTTGATGTGTTTTAAAGTTTTAAATCTTAATTACACTTCCTTCTTCAGACAAAAGTCTTGCAATTGAGTATTCAGAAATAAAATGCCAATAAAAACATCCGATGTCTATTTTACATTCCCAGTAGTACATAATTATTACTATGCATTAATACGAACTTAATGGAATGCAGCGAACTATTAAATCATCACTGGAAAATTTGGCAGTCGAAGGTGACGCTCTCTGCCATTCAGAAATGATTGACAAGCATTTAGCAAGAAACAATCAAAACATAAAATGACAATGAAAAATTTACTACGTAGCGCAAATGCATTTTCCCCTGCTCTTGAGGAAATCCCCCAGTTGATTAATACCCGGAATAAAACGTAATCCTCAGCCAGCGACATCCACCACCCTTACAATTCTCCGTATTCGGTTACAAATTGATCCATTCCTTGAACTGAGATCTTGACTAGATAAAATATAAACAGGTAAATAAACCTGCATTGACAATAAAAAAAAAGTGATAATATTGCGCCTAAATTTATTGTAGCCATTAGCCAAGCCATCAAAACTTGGTAAACAAGGTGGTTTGTAAGTAAACAGAAGTGGGAGAAGCGCAAAAAATAATCATGATCATCATCATCATCACGAACTAGAAAAATTATTTTCTATCTCATCTCAGCTCAGCACTCTTGGTCGGCCGGTTCCGAAGATAAAACCCAAAACCTTATGACGTCACCACAACAAAACAAGCGTCTAAATTTCATTCTCCTTAGTAGTGAATTGCCGACTTTGTTGTCTGCACATGAAAGTCTTGCTTTTGTTTATAGGTACGTATTATGCAATGCCATTTTACAACTACCCATATAGCCTATAGGCCAGAAGAAAAACTTGCTTTGTACTTTTTTATGACGAATTTTGCAGAAGAGTTTTTGATACTGTCAGGGATTCCATGTAATTCTTCGTCTTCCATTCTTTTCGCTTAGTGAGTAAAAAACTGAATTGTTATTTTGTAGTAACGGTGTAAATTTTTCGAGTATATATAGTTGGACCGCGTCTTCATTTCATCATTTGCTTGTAACTTACCGTTGCCGCTGCTAGTATTACACTAACGTGCTTCAGTCTAATCAATTTTTAATAGAGATAAATTTATCTAAGATCAGTCAGTGAATAAAGTTATTAATTTCAAAAAAATCAATAGTCATTATAATTATCAAGTCTAGTGAATAAAGTGGGAAACTTTAATAATTGTTTAAGGAGTGAGATTTTAATTTTGAAGGAAAAATTTAGTCAAATTTTTAGTAAGAAAATGGGTGAGTGTGCTTGGGTTACTCAGGCTCTGGAAGAGAAAAATGTTGACAAAGCGCTCGTTTTGGGAAAATCTTTGAGGAAAGTGTTAACCCGAAAAAATCTTGTGGTCATTGTGCATTCTTCTATTTCTTTGGCACTACGGTAAGAAATAATTATTTATAAAAAGTTTCAATTTTTGATATGCGAAAATATATGCATAAATAAATAACGCTTATTTATTTTACATTATTGCAGGGACGCTTTGGAGGCAACTTTTGACTACGTGCTGTCCCTTGACGAGGGAAAATGTGGAAAGCTAATAAGGATGAAAATGAGTGCAGACTCAGTGGCAAAAGCGTTTGCCATGAGTTTTACTTTTTTTGAAAAGTGCATTTATTTACCGCCTGGTTCCTTGGTGTTGAAAAACTGTGATGAAATATTTGGGAATGAATTTGTCAAACAAAATAATGCTGGATACGAAGAAGGAGGCAGCAGCAGCAGTGAAGCAGAAAATGTTTTTCGGTTCCAACCTTCCAGAGAAGGATTCAAGGGCATGAACGGGTTTATCATGGCAGTGGCAGTGGCTGAAGAAAATAATGGTAAAATAAATACAAGCTAATTATATGTTATAGCTTTTAGTCATAATTATATATCGTCACGCAAAGAAACTACAGCAAAAA
>JAHZMZ010000761.1:0-10082 GCA_027743805.1 Lepidocyrtoides sp. E14
AAATGTGATCATGACAAGATTAGATGGTATAGAGAGCACGAGTCTACTTTTGTGTTTTTTTTCTGTTATTTTTTTCAATAATCCTGGTCTAAAACCCAGTAATGTACTTTTTGCTGTCTGCCACGGTTTAAAGCACTTCACTTGAAAGGAAACACAAGTGAGATAATATAATTCGTATAAGATGACGATTTTTTTTACACTTCATGTCCTTTTGTGTGTTTTTTATGCGAGCACACGAGCTTTCAGCAAAATTCGTGCGGTAGACACATTTCAGTCTCCTTTGAAGGATATTAACTGGCTATACATTTTTCTCCCTGTGTATGGTCGTGGTGTGCATTACGTTTTTACTTGATTTGATTGCTGATACGGTGGTGGTGATGGAATAGTAGACCTGGTGGCTAGTACAAATGCTGTTTGATAACTATCAAGTCTAGTAGTAGTAGTAACTACCAACGCGTCCTTGCTCGCATGACATTTACTACTACTACTACTACAAGAGCATTGAAAATGATAAAAAAACCAGCGTCATTATGTTTTTGAATGTGTGAACTTAAAACACTTGATAGGATTGGATATCATTAGACTTTGCTCTTTTGCTCTTTGTCGTCTTCATAAATTGTTTTTCCTTGTTTCATGTAAGAAAAAAATGCACGAAAATGATACTTATTCCATATATTCATTGGCAAATTATATTGATAAAAGAACAAGTACAGGGCCGAGGTAAACTGACTTGTAACGACAATTGCGAGGGACCATTGTGAGAGAAAAAAGAACACGACTTGACAGAGTTTTTGTTGCTATTTTTTTCTTCCAGGTGTAATTGACAATTTCATTTTTATATGTTTCTTTACGATAACGCCAGAAATGAAGCAATTTTGACATTCTTCTGATAGCAGTATAGTGCACTGGTGCGGTATGACATGACACGACTGTTCGTTAATATTTCTATGTTAGTAGTTATGTAATAACAAGCCAGGCAAGGATGGGAATGGGTGTCTGCTGCTGCCGTTAATGATGAACGAGTTGAACTGATGTCGATGATTTTCATTGCAAAAAAAAGCTCAAAGCTGTTTTGTTAGCAGACATAATTTTAATCATCATCAAAGCAAAGTGTCGTTCCCATTCCTTTTTGTTAATGAAGGACTCCTGCCTGCTAAAAGCAGCTGAAAGTTATAAAGTTAGAACAAGGGGCTGTTCCCGTCGTTGTCGTCGTCGTCGTCGTCATCGTCTGCCTACCTAATCATAAAAGATATTATGACAGCTAGAAAACCAAAAGGAAGGTAAATTGGCAAAATATAGTGAAGTGAGAGGGAGGACGTAATAGGCATCTGCTTTAAACGCTATTATCACCACAACAAGCACAACTAAATTATCATCATCATTGTCTTGATCAGCAGCACATTTTACCTTCTCCTCCTGCAACATTACCATTTAGACAGGGCACACACACACAAGACTTTGTTGTAATCTCATTACTTATACTGTTGTCGTTTGTCTATTATATATTATTACTGAATTCACTAATCAGAATACATTGTTAATGTGTTTGCTGAAAATACAATTTTCTCAAGTAAGCATGTAAATTGCAAACGTGTGAGTGCGTTTAAAGTTTTTCGGTACTAACCAAAGTGGCAGCAAGCAATGTTTAAAAAGCGAAGAGAGAGAGAGAGAGACAGAGAGAGAAATATTTAGGTAGGTTATGTTATGCATACTTATTATCGTATAAAAAGAGACTCATGGCAAGGCTAAGCAAGGCAAACAACATAAAAGAAATCTCTTATAAGAGAGATGCATGCATTCCATCGAGACTCTTCTGAAAAAAAAAAACTCTCCGCTGGTTAAAATTAATGCATTATACGAAAAGTTTGTTTGCCAGAAGCGGCAGCGACAAGGTACATAATAATGATGATCACATAAGATTTTCTTTTAAAGCTAAATACCAGACTGTGGTGATGGTGATGGCATGCATAATGTTAAGTGTTGCATGCATGCATACACGTTTTTAGGTCTTTTTATTGCTATTATCTTCACTCATCTCCCTTCTTTCTTTGCCCAAATAATTTTAACGTGAGCAACAAACATCAACATTGAAAAACATGTGCCTTCTCTTATTCTTGTGCACTTCCACCATCATCATCATGCTAACAAAGTCTTCTATATTATGTTGTTTGTGCCGTATCATTTATTTTGCTGTAAAAGCTCGGTTGCCTACGTATGTAGATGATCTGTCGTTTTTCCTTTGTTGAAAGGAAAATCATTTCCATTTCCACTTTGTCAGTTATGTTTTTGTTGTGTACACAATGCAAAGTGTACAGAGAGAATAATAATAACAAGAGTGAGTAAAGTAAAGTGGTAGCCAAACAAAGAGAATGAAGTGGAAGGTTGGTGGGAACAGTTCGTTGTGTGTGTACGGAATTGCCAATTGTCGACAATTCTGTTGTTGCTTGTACTGTAACGTTTTGTCATTGTGCAGTAGCGGAATAAAATAACAATAGTAAAAAAATGCTCTCTCTGCTGTTTTCCGTTTAACTGGTGTATTATATCACACCATGCAAGTAGGACTACTAACTAACAACGCTTGTTGTTGTTGATGATGGTAATGTCGTGTAATATTAAAGTTACTTTGCATGCATGAAATGTACGAGATGTTTGTGTAGGTGAGTGATAATAATAAGACACAAACACACATTTCTACACACACACACACTTGTGTGTATGCATGCTAGGGAATTTCACACTTTTTGGAGAACGGTTGCTTGCCATTATCATTGCTACTGTTTGCCGTTGTCGTCGCGGTCGTCTTCGTGAGAGATTTTCATGTTGGGCTAGGCTGACTTGAATAAAGTGGCAGTTTGTTGTATAATCTCCTTGTATATAGAAAATGTGTTACTACATTTACGCGGTGGTGTAAAAAAAACGTGCAATATTGTTACATATGAAGAATATAGGCATACTCGGAAAGATAATGTAGTGCGTAGTAATAATAATATATGTTGTGAAACTGAAGGTTTATTCGATCGCTGCAGTAGTCCGAGTAAAAAGGTACAAGTTTTTATGTGGAGCAGGAGCAGAATTTGTATATAGGAGACAAGAGAGAGAGACGAAGCAGAGAGCCAGGCAAAGGATACAAGGAGAGATTCTGTGCAATTCATATAACTGCTGCTGCTGTTCTGTGAGAAAAGATGTGTGTAGGTATATTTTATGTACTTTCCCTATTAGAACTACTCATACTACAGAACGCGCACTCTAGAGAATCTTTTATATAATTCATACAAAGTGGAAACGACTTTGCAAACTTATATTATTATAGAAAAGACCCTGGCCTACATTCGCGAAAAGTTCTCTTCTTGAGAGAGAAAAGTAACAAAGAATGGATGCCAAGCAGAAGCAGCAGCAGCAGCAGCAGAGGAGTTAGTTGGTGGAAGAGAATTGTCGAGTGAGAAGAAGAAGATGATGATGATGTTGGTCGCTTCTGTATTATGGCCCATCCATGTCGGTCGATTTGTTGTTGGGGTTGCCATTCTATAAAAAAACGAATGGTTATAATATCTGTATGATGTTGGAGACCTAGGTTTATATTGAGTACGAAGACGACGACGACAACAACAACGTCGAGGAGAAGGCGAGGCTCTAGAGAGCCTCAGCCTCACTAACAACTTGTTCAGGAGAAGAGGTTCTGTATACTTGGAAGAGGTTGTTCTACTAACTACTGATGCTGCCGTTGTCGTGCATTGTTGATGCGTCGTCTTCTCTCTCGAATATTATTTATCCTATCCTATTCGAATCTTTCTTTTATATAATATGTACTTACTTTTTTTTGCAAAACATTTAGACCACTCGCTCGTGATGCGACCAAGACGAATGGTTTGGGAATCTTCTTTTTTCTTTTATGCTTTTATGTCCTGAATCCATTATTATTTTCCAAGAGTGAGCGAGTGTAACCACCCATGTGTATATTAGATAGATGTGAAGATTTGCTTGCTTTTTTTGCATTGCCATTGCCACACGCTGCTGCTGTGTGTGTGTGTGTCGTTCCTCGGATTGGGAATATTGGGATGTCCGCACTCAGCCAAGTCAGGCTTGATTTACCTTGGCTTCTTTCAATAATAAATTTTGGGATGGAAATACAAAGGATCTATTTTTTTATCCTGTTTTCTTATGTCGAAGAGCTTCGTTTGAACATGTATATTTTATGATTATGGTAACACTGCAGCACAGTCAGTCAAGTCAACTGGTATCTTACTGTTTTTGATCATGATAGCAAGGTTTGTGTGTGTGGTACTCACTCAGTGTGCAGCAATTTGTACCTTTTTTGTCTCTCCATCTCCATCTCACATCTCCTTCTTCTTCTGCTGATGCTGCTTCTGGAAAAAAATACATAATGGAAAATGGAAACAGCTCATTTTGCTCCAAGCGAAAAACGTGCACGTTCATCGCTTGTTGATCTGAATCTATTTTTTTATCCTGCTTTCATATGTCGAAGAGCTTCGTTTGAACATGTATATTTTATGATTATGGTAACACTGCAGCACAGTCAGTCAAGTCAACTGGTATCTTACTGTTTTTGATCATGATAGCAAGGTTTGTGTGTGGTATTCACTCAGTGTGCAGCAATTTGTACCTTTTTTGTCTCTTCATCTCACATCTTCTTCTTCTTCTGATGCTGCTTCTTCTGGAAAAAAAATACATAATGGAAAATGGAAACAGCTCATTTTGCTCCAAGCGAAAAACGTGCACGTTCATCGCTTGTTGATCTGTATGTTTGTTTGTATTTACTTATTCACCATCAGCCAAAGTTACAAAAAAAAAGTTCCAAGATCAAGTCAAGGTTCATCTTTAAGTAACGAAACATGTGTGTCATGTTATTATTTCATCTTGTGAGAATGACAACATTAGAATTTTATATTCTAGGTCTTTCTCCTGCTTCTTTTGTAGATGCTTTTCGATTGATACACAGATATGATATTTTTTTCGGAGGTTATGTTGTATTATGCGATGATATTGGAAGACCTTTAATACTTGTGATACGATCAAGTTATTGGTATTTTACTACTATCTTTCATATAAATAATTTCTTCAAGGGTTATTGGAGCTAGGAATAAAATGTAAATGAAGCCAAAATATTATGCTAGCCAAAGCATTCCTTTTTTTATCCAATAATAACTTTTGCTCCTTCTCTCCATTCTTCTTCAGTGACATTATCCATCAGACTGAAAAATTTATTATCATTTTTTTCCATTTTGTATGTAATCTCGTTTATTTCTTTGAGATTTGATAGCATGAATGACGTAGAGCATTTTTTTTAGTTTTTATTATTATTACTATATCGTGTGCCCATGAAATTCTCTTCGTATCTCGAATATGTTTAGTTGCAGACGTTCGAAATAAAATGCGCATCATCATGTAATCATCAAAAGAGGATATTAAAACTCTCCCTCTCTCTCTCTCCCTTGTAGTTGTAATATTAGCAGACAAGTAATAAAAACGTTAGTGTATCATGCTCTGTAAAAGAGAACGCAAAAACAAACATGCAACAGTAACGTGCAACTTTTGTGCAAACCACGTCAGATTATTTACGTAATCTTAAAAGCGTCAACTCTGTTTCCTCCAAAAAGGCAGATTTTTTTTAGAGATACATGTATAAATAAAGGCTGGCTTGACATTTATTATTTCTCTTTGCTCTCTTTCCCTCTCTCTGGTGAGTACTTGCAAAAAATTCACATTTTATTTTTGTCGGGGACAAATAGTCTATGTCTAATATATGTATTCACTTTATTTCATGAGTGTTATGCAATCCGCGTTGATTACCTATATTCCTCTACAGCAGCCCTCATAGTTAGTGTAGTGTATAGTTAAGCCATTTTGTAACTAATGTACATTTGAGAAAGGAGAAAGAAACAGAAAGGAAATGATATACAATCAAACAGACGAAGTAGTAGTAGTTTGGCTTATTATGTACTTTTACAAAAATGCACAGCAATACAGCAGTCAACCATGCATTCAACAAAAACGCTTGAGATTGTTTACTTTTTTGACTTTCACTTATTGAGCTTGATCGCATTTCCTTTTGCCTCGAAAGTCGACAACCACTGAAGCATGCATTTTACACGAGATTTTTTTTTCACTACTACATACTTAATGCTGCCTCTACGACATGTAACGCGGATGTGTAAATTGTTGCGGATTGTGTAATGGCCGAATTTTTGGTTTAAAAGCTTATTTTTATTTTATCCTATAATATCTGTCCTGTACTGTGCTACGACGACGACTACTGTGCGGTACTTAAAATGGTCATATGAGGATGACCTCATATTGGATTTGTGGATAACAAATTTTCTGTCAACGCACAAGTGGCAACAAGCCATATCACACGACACGACAATATTTTTTTTATGAAAATAAACCTTTATATAAGCCTTCAGTCAGACTATCTAACTGTCGCTGTCTATGTAGCATTGCATCTTTTCTCATTCCAATCCAATCCCAATTTACATCTAATCCGCTAATACATAACATCAATAAAAAAAAGAGGAACGTACATACAATATGAAAGTTTAAATCACCCAAACATACGAAACATCCCGTGTCAAATAGCCCACACATTGGTGTTATTATTACTGTTTTCAGATTATTTGTAGGTTAATTCAGGAAAGCTTAAGGAAGCAATGATATCATTGAAAGCAACAGCGCCGAGTAAGCACACACAGTAGCAGCAGTAGTACACAGTTGCTCGTAGACGTTGTCGTCGGTGTAGCAAAGGCAAAAAAGTAGTAGTAAGCATCAAAGAGAAAAAAATGTGTCCTGAGTCCTGACTGGTATTTATTTACAATTTACTAGTTTAAATGGACCGTGTATAAGGATAAGGCTTGACACGCGAAATACTTGTATTATTATAAGCAGTTGTTTCTTTATAACGAAAATGTTTCAGTGGAAAAAAGAATGTTTAAAATGGGATTTTCGTATAGGTATATATATGTTGTAAGCGTTAAGCATTAATCTCGTCGACGTTCTTTGAAGAAGCAATTGGTTGCGCAATATAATAAGTCTAACATGTTTGTTTGAATAGAGTTCTTATAGTAGGCAATGGGCAAAGTGGAAACGTTAGAATGGCAATGTTAAAAAAGTACTTGTTGTAATATGAACGTGTTTTTTTATGCTTTTTTGAAAGACCTTCCCACTTTTCCACACTACCAAAGCAATGTACATAATATTATATGTACTGAAATAGAAATACATATTTAAGTAAGTGACAGCAAGAACTAAAGAGAGAGAGAGAGAGAGAGACATTTGACGCATTTTGCTCTTCTTCTTCTCGCCTCTCTCATTTCACATCACATCTTCTGGTGACATTTCCCCGGTTCAGTTGGCAAAAGTGCTAATATATTTTGATATGCTGTTGGTTGCAAGTGTACTAGTAGATTTTTTTTTCTCTCTCTTATGACTGTGTGTGTATGACATTTAAGTATTGAAGGCGCACACAAGACATACCACACTACTACTCCAGTTTTCTCTGGTTCTGTATCGTTAGTCTAGAGAGAAGAGAGATCGACCATTTCTCCTCTGAAAGTGCCAAGTAGAAACATTTTCATGTATGTATTGCACAGTATATTATATACGTATATCTCCCTCTCTCGCTTTCTCTCTCCTCTTCTCTTTTCACTCGTCGGCTCATTTACGCTACATACGACTTGAGACGACTTCAGTCGACTGTTACATTCAACATTTTTGGAGGACTACTGAGATGTTGTTTTTGAACGAGAGAGAGAGAGAGAGAGAGAAATTGTGTTGGTTTGGCATAAACGCTGCGTGTTCAATATGATCATTATTTCTCTTTCTGTGTGTACATTGACGTTCTGCTGTTTTCATATAACATCTTTTGGAAATATTTTGTTTTTGATATTGCGAAATAATACTGAGATGATTAAAATATATGGTTTTGAATGGGAGTACGATTAAAAAATGTATTAAATTGCTTTTTCCTTAAAACATGCTCCAATGTTTATTTGGCAAATGGAAAATGTGCAGATGGATGAAGTATGCGCTCAACTTGGAAAAAGAAAGAAATCCTTTTAGCCTATTTTCAACATTTAGATTTTAGACAGCAAGCAGCAGCAGCACAGCAAACGCAGCAGTTGTGGTCGTGGTAAGTCTCAAGTGAATGAGAATGAGATTGGCCTTAGGGAAACGTCAACCCAGGCTGGTTGGCTGGTTGAGAGATCGTTATTTATTTGATTTTGTCATTAAACAGCCGAGTTAGAGTTACATCTTACCCATCCACTACTATAGAGCAACTGTACAAAAGAAAAATATAAAAAGTACTTGCACTATTGACTAATACACTTGCTGTAAAGTAAGCTAAGCAAAACGTAAAGAAATACACTTTTTTCTAATAAAAGATATGATCCAGATTGGGTCGTCTTCGTCGTAATAGAATAAAATGCTCTTTGGATTGTAAAATGTGCTGATGATGATGCACTATATAGCAGCAGCATAGTAGTATTATCACCATCACAAAAGAAGTAAAGATGTCAGTCTAGTAATGGCAATATATTTACATGGTACATTCATACGTACCGTACACATGATCTGTCAACCATGATTTGTGTGATTAGGAAAGATATTTGTCTGCATGTTCTTCATGTACTCCCAGTAGTATCATCGCAAACAAATCCTGTGCTGGCATTTGCACACAAAGCTTATTTTTTTCAGACTTGATCATATGAAAGTACGTTTGAATTCGAGAATCACTCCTTTTACATTATCTTACATCCTTGTCGATCGGATCAAATCAGAAAAAGAGGAGCATCACAATATTCACAATCACAACAGCAGTAGCTTCTACCTCTTTCTACATAGGTATATCATCGTCGTCATCATCATCATCATCACTCACCATCATCAGGCAATCAAACATACAGGTTTTCAAATGAAAACACACACTACAGGGAATAGAGACGAGTGTGTGGAGGGATACAACAGCGGTTGTAGTACACGGTTTGGCTTGATTTTGCTTCTACTCCTGTCAACATTTTGACAGATGGAAAAAATGCTTTTGGTTTATGCATTTTTATTTTAGCACAGCAGCGTTTGTTTGCGACGCCCGTGTAAATGACGTATATGACGCTTTTGACGTTGTCTTTATAATTACGATTTGAATTGATATATACAAGCACATTGCAATATTATTATTCACTGAATAAATTTAATGAGGAGTGACTAGTCACTATTCAAGTTGAGAAGATGAACAATCATCAATCCATAATAACAAACTGGTATTGTATGTTTTGTGTCTCTTTTTTGATCTGCTTTTTTTTGTACATGCCTAAAAGTACTTTTGATTCCTGCCTGGCCTGCTCAACCAACGTTGTCGTCGCTTGTTCTTGGTTGGAGTTTAACTTGGTTGCTTTGATGAGGTTGATTATGTCATGGGCGTGGGCCTAAAGTCTAAAAATCCATTTTGCTCGACTGTAATGTATCAATTCTCTACGTATGTACATAACTTCATATGGGCTCATTCACCTGGTATATTATTCTAAAGTTTTATTTAAGGCATTTTATTTTTATACACATGCGTTTTTGTGTATAGCATTTTGGTTTTTTTTTTTTTGCCGCAGTGAACAAATCAAATCATCACATATTTGTAAATACACACACAAACACGAGCAGGTTTTAGCTTTTTAAAAGGTTATACTTCAAAGCAATCAGGATTTTGCTGAATCCTTGTACTGCTGTAGCTGCTGCTGTGATGCTTTTGCAAGTGCATGAAAAAGATGCATTTAGTAATCACGGTCACGGATAACCTTCCTTGTCTGTCATTTAAATAATAAGTAACACAATGTTGCTCCATTGTTGTTGTTGCTGTTGCTGCTGCTGCTATTACCTATTATTATTATTTTTAGTAGGTGAGGTGCAAGGTGCAAAAAACAACAATGTTAGCAAAAGAAGAGGAGAGGTAGGCAGACGCAGGCAGCAGGTTGGATAATGTTCTAGAAGAAACCTTGACTTGCTCTCTACTAGAGTAGTGGGTATATTACACACATATAGATAAAAAATAATAATTTAATGAAATGTGACTTAGACTT